>WUAP02055225.1:0-18089 GCA_015163945.2 Stichodactyla helianthus
TTGACAAAATCCGCGGCACCTCGTTTCAATCTTGCTCACTTAAATAGTTAGTATTCAGAGCAGAAATCCATCCAAAAAATATAGGACAATTGGAATTAAGGTTTTTCTCGCTGTAAAATTGCAAAATATTAACCAATTTACACTGCATTTCATTTTATTATTTCTGTTTAAAACCATATAAATTAATTAAACGATGCATTGCTTTTCTTACATTTTTTTCTTATTTCTTATAAGCTAATTTAATTTTAAGCTGCGGTGTGTTGTTTCTTATTGTAGTAGACACTGGTAAATATGCGTTGCTCTTTGCATGGAAGCATTTTCTCTTTGTAGTAGACACTGGTAAATATGCGCTGCTGTTTGCATGCAAGCTGTTTTCTCTTTGTAGTAGACTCTGGTAAATATGCGCTGCTGTTTGCATGAAAGCATTTTCTCTTTGTAGTAGACACTGGTAAATATGCGCTGTTGTTTGCATGGAAGCATTTTCTCTTTGTAGTAGACACTGGTAAATATGCGCTGCTGTTTGTATGGAAGATGTTTCTCTTCGTAGTAGACACTGGTAAATATACTTATTTCAATTAAGTTTGTCACTTTAAAACCTAGAAAGATGAGACCGACAAGAGTTATGGGTAGATACATTTTATGTTTCTACCATATTTTTATAACTATTTTAAAGGATTTGAAATCTTTTGCCAGTCAGTTTCACCTCATTTCAACATTCGAAAACTAAAATTTGTGTCAAGTGACATTACTTGTTAATTAAGTATATTTCCCATGATCCTTCACGGTCCCAGCTTTGTAGGTTTTTGGTGACTAACTTTCTTGAAATAAGTATATGCGCTGCTGTTTGCATGGAAGCTGTTTCTCTTTGTAGTAGACACTGGTAAATATGCCCTGCTGTTTGCATGGAAGCTGTTTCTTTTTGTAGTAGACACTGGTAAATTTGCGCTGCTCTTTGCATTTAAACTATTTGGCGGATTTTTCTCGGCTGTTCGCAATTCTTTATTTCTTAATTTATTATAATATCAGCACTTTTTAATTGCTCACGTCTATATGTTTCTGTTTATTGTTATGCACAAGGCAAACATGCGCTGGTGTTTGCTTCCTCTACGAGTTGCTCATTGTTCGTCTAACTTTATTATACTTACCAGAGGGATTTTCTTGCTCCGGTTTTTGAAGAACAACTTGGCTCGATAGCAGCAAAAGAACATAGAGAGCACCACACAAGGTGTCTCTAGATCTTTTGTGCAGTGAAATTAACGGCTGTAAAAATCAAGCGATATTGTTAGAGTTATTACTCGCAGCGCACATTTTCATGTCAATCAAATATTTTTTGCACGATTCTATTTTCATGTTCTTACCATGTTAATATGACGTGCCCGTCACATGAATTAATTTTTTGGCATTCAAATAGCTTTTCAAAGTGTTTATACGTACGAAATAAAAGATTATTCTATTACTTCGTAGACGCACAGCTTAAGCAATCAAATTACTCAAACCAAATGAGCTTGATTAATCAACTCACTTGACTTAATACTGTCAATTATCCTATGTCACAATTAAAAGTGCGCGTGTGCGGCCTACGTAAGACCAATGTTTAGAACACCACGTTTGACTCACGCCCCTTATATGGTCAAGTAAACTCTTTTTAAAAATAAGTTCAGCAATTACTTTTCAGAATTTGAACGTAAAAGATAAATTGGTTTGGGTATATTGGGCTCACTCCTCAAGAGGGTACGTGAATGCTATACAAATTTTTAATTTACAGCAATTCTCAAAGTTGAGCATAAAAATCTAAGCTTGGGCTCCATGTGATTGTTATAGTTTGGGCTCCCTGTGTAAAATTAACGGTATTTACTGGTCAGCAGGAATACCTTTAAACATCATATCGAGGTTATGCCACGTCGGCCATATTGAGTTGAAAAACCTTCAAAACTCTCATCTTTTGATCATATTTTTGGCAAAAAAATGGTAAATATTATTATTACTAATACTTTTATACCTATTTTAAATATGTGCCTTATATGACTAGTACAGAAATAGTCTCCAATTTTCTATATTCCTTATATCTTTTTGCTATTTTTGATACGTGTCGCCGGCATTTTTCACAGCTGTGCTGACTCGGCTTAGTAATAATTTCTCGTCTTTATTTTTATTTTTCTTTCTTCAACAGCCTCTTCGACTTGATATAAAGGTAAGTCTATATGTTGCACATTCACTGTTGTCTGTAAGCATATTTTCATGGAATAGATGCGAATTTTATTATCGAGTTTCCAACCAAAACGCAGTTAAGACTGCATTAGAAATTCAGACGTCGAACTACACTGTTCATTGTTCTTTGAGATCAAATTTTAACTATGATGATTTCTTTTTAGCGTAAGTTGTCTGCTCGTTCAGACAGGGTGAAGTCTGTAGACCTTCACCCTACAGAACCATGGATGCTAGCTAGTTTATACAATGGAAATGTTCACATATGGAACCATGAATCACAGACTCTTATCAAGACCTTTGAAGTTACTGACCTTCCAGGTAGGACTTTATAAATAATATGCACTCAACAATTAAAAATATTTGCCTCTTTAAAGTGCTTATATTCTCCAGTAGTACTTCAAACTCCACCTCCCCACCTTCCCTCCTCTCCCCTCCCCTCTCCCCCACGACTTTTGTTCATTCTCCAACCTAAGGAAATTCCAGTAAGTAGTGATATATACTCTTTTAGTGTAAACAAACTACCACAAATCCTGCTGCATTTGGTAGCTCAATAGTATAGATCTCTGCATTTTGCAGACATTTTGATAAAATTTCTACTACTGACTGACTAGTTTTGTTTTTATTGAAGCAATTATACCTCTTGATTTCATGGGAATGAGTCAAGTAGCCCATATAATATTCATACATTAATTACATGTTATTATACATTCACATCAGGGTTTTACTGGACGCAGGATTCTGCATCCTATACGCAAATAAATTGGAACAGGACTCCCAACAAGAAATAGACTGTGTCCTAAAGGATGCAGAAATATTCTTCATATATACATTTTTTTAAAATTTAAAACTAATCATGTACAGTAGAAATCCAGGCTTTGACAATACTTTGCCATCTTGTTCTTCTCCACCATTTTGGACAAAATGATAAACTCTTTGCCAATGGCTGAGACTGGGGAGAGAAGCATGCTTAATCAAGCAAGACTGCAGCAAAAAGACAATATAAGTTTTGAAAGAAACAGAGTTTGAACAGATATATGCCCTGGGACTCACTTTTTTTAACTGGGGACTCTTAAAATATTGGGTTGGGAGTCCAGTGGACCCGGAAATGAATTTACTCAGGTAAAACCCTGTTCACATGTAATTCTGAGTGTTACTATATTACAGACGTTAAAAACCAAAATTGTTTTAGTGCATATGTGAATTATCACTGCCAATGGAAATCTAAATTTTAGATTTAGATTTTAGAAATTTAGATCTTTAGAAAACACATTCATTCTGTTTCATTTCTCTTTTTCAGTACGAGTTTCAAAGTTTGTCCCCAGGAAGAACTGGGTTCTCACTGGCTCTGTGAGTATCTTAGCCGATAGTGTCCAGTATCTCAAGCTACAATATCATTTGCTGTAATTTTTTTTGTGTTTGGTGTTATAGGATGACATGATGCTAAGAGTTTTCAATTATAACACCCTTGAAAAGGTTAGTGTTGTGGATTTGACCTTTTGTCAATTAAGTGACAGTAACTAGTCATTGGTTTGTACACAGCTCTACACAAAAATCACCCAATCATCTTCCCCCTAAGTCTGCACCTATTGTATGAGTGGACTTAATTATCAGTTGATAAAATACTTTGTCCATGTATGCTTGAGTATCCTTTTCTTTTACTTAATGTGGATATAATTTCTATTTTCAGGTCCATGGTTTTGAAGCCCATTCAGATTATTTAAGGTCCATTGCTGTTCATCCGACACAGCCCTATGCCTTGACCAGTAGTGGTAAGTGTTATACTTACTCAGGCATAAATATCTCTACTTGTACTGTCAAATCTCTGAATACTGAATATTAGAGTTAAAGTTAAACAGTTTCAGCCCATAAAAATGCTGGTCATCTTTTCTGGAAAAACCTCAGACTTCAACCCTGGTTTAAATCCATTTCTCCACAGATGATATGCTCATCAAGTTATGGGACTGGGACAAGAAATGGCAGTGCACACAAGTATTTGAGGGTCATACTCACTATGTCATGCACATTGTCATTAATCCAAAGGATAATAACCAGTTTGCCAGTGCATCTCTTGACAGAACCATTAAGGTAATATTATGGATTACATAGTTTACACACATTTGATTAAATGGTGTCTTGTACATCTTTTTACAACCATTATAGAGCTCTTTCACAAGGTTTGCTCCACACAAACACACAGTACCACTCACTTTGAGTATTACAGCACTCAAGATCCCAGAGAAAAACCCTTGTGACAAATGACACAACACCAACACATTAAACAAACTTAATGTACATAGTAAAGTAGAGACTAGTGAAAACTAGTTTAGACTGTGTCGGTGTCTTGAATAAAACAGTTGATAGATAGCATAAGCTTATCCTATCTATCAACTGTTTTAATGTACATAGGGTGTCTTAAGGGATGGAACTAGCTACAGTATGAATCCCTTGGGAAATACAATAGAGGTTTTGCACGGCAGCCATGTTGCATTGCAGAAACAATAAAATCATTTCACATGAGAAAGAATTCAATCCCTTAGGGAAAAAAGATTCTATTGTTCTGCCATGCAACATGGCTGCCATCACCTGGTCACCTTCCTATGCAACACCTTTGAAAATATAAACTTTTCTGGACTTATTAGAAGTATACTGAACAGAGCTTTCAAATGTACATTCCTTATTTTTTAGGTGTGGCAACTTGGTTCTCCAACACCAAACTTCACCCTTGAAGGTCATGAGAAGGGAGTAAATACTGTGGATTATTTCCATGGTGGTGAGAAACCTTACTTGATCTCGGGTGCTGACGACAGGCTTGTTAAAATCTGGGATTATCAGGTAATGTTATATGCATATATCATGCAAACAAAGACAGACATAGATTTCTAAAGTTTTATATTATACATTGTATCCTATGCTTACATCTCTGACTTAGAATGTAAAATTGTACTAACCCCCACTTGAATATTGAGATAAAGCTATCCTTACATTGCATACAGACATACCCAGGTCAGTATCTAGACACATCCCTTGAATTTATAATGAGGAATTCATTACAAACTCAACGTATCCAAGGCAGGATTGCTGAAGCACATCCCAACTAAAGATCACTTATTTAGCATTTTTTTTTTTTGGTGAGAACTTGGCTTATAGCTAAACCCAACCCTCATGGCTCAAAAATTTGTAGGCACAAGATTTATAAGCTGATTTTTTTGACATCCAATTCTCCATGTGCGATGATTCAAAGTATTCACTAGATGTAATTATCTTCTATTCATACTCTTATAACTGAAAAGACAATTATTGTATGAATGTATGAGTATTGTCGCACTGTTTTCTCTTGAGAATTGCTGTGTTGGGAAAACCTTCTCAAGTCTGAAATTTAAGATACTTAAATACCTCAGATGTTGGCAACAAGATGTATATGGCCTTTTACCTCTGTTCTTGGGTATTTAACTTTATAACCATTATGATCAGCTTGCACACTTTTATGAAAACCATTAACAAAAATCATGTGATGGGATCCTGTCTGGACTGGGTTGTTTGTGCACTTATTAAAATACATAAAAAATATAGTAACTGACAAGAAAAAAGGTCATATGATAAAACACTTATTGACTGAGTAAGGTCAGCCCAGACAGGCAGCACAGACCAAGTGCAGCAAGGCCCATGTGGCTTGACATTGAGCTAAATATTTTCCCATCTGGCCCTCCCACTCAGTCAATATAAGTACATATTACTTGTCCATCAGCAAGCATGTTTATGGTTTCCAACAAACAGCAAACACAGAGCATAGTGGCTCACCAAATGTTTCTCTTGGTTAAGCTTTAGCTTACTGCATAACATAGTGAAGTATCGTGAATATTTTGTTTTACAGAACAAGACTTGTGTGCAAACACTAGAAGGTCATGCACAGAACATCTCATGTGTTGGCTTCCATCCTGAGTTGCCTATCATTCTAACTGGTTCAGAGGATGGTGAGTTGTCCATTCCTTATGCACACTTTCTTGGGGGGTGGGGGGGGGGGGCTCAAGTCTTGACCCTTTTCCTTTCCACGTCAGCCTAGGCACACACCAAGTTAATATCATATTAGAACAACCCCAACCAGTGTCTTGCTGTTGCTGGTGTGCTACTTTTTCTGAAAAATTAAAACAATGTTTCCAAATTTTCAAGAGCATTATTCATTACACATTTATAAATCAACAAAATAAGAGAATACAGTGATGCTGATGTATACATTCATTAAATACTGTAGATTTTTGTATGTGATAATTGTATACTGTACAATGTAATTGTCAAAACCATATCAATTACAATTGTATTTCACTGCATACCATACCATGTACATACCATGCCATAAATCTGTACCACACATTTCCCATTCATACAAAAAACGCTGTACGTACAATGTAGTCAATTCAAAAATCCTCGTTGTTGACTGGTCACCAGGCTCCATGACTAAACCAAAAGGGAGTATGGGTGAAAATCACAGAAGTGGTTTTAAAACTCCAGTTGTGTAGACTTTAGGAGGTCAACAACGTTTTTGAATTGACTATCCCCACATCTTTTTGTGCAGGTACTGTTCGTGTATGGCATGCCAATACCTACCGCTTGGAGAGCACTTTAAACTATGGCCTAGAGAGAGTATGGACCATTGCCATGATGAAGGGGTCTAATAATGTTGCCCTGGGTTACGATGAGGGTAGCATGCTTATTAAGGTAATTTTGATCAGTATATGACCTGGACTAATTTTGCACACGCAAGCTACTTTGTGTGTGTGTGTGTGTACAAGATTTTAGTTATATTTAAGCATAAAGTACATTGTATATCACAATTTACAGCTTGGTCGTGAAGAACCAGCAATGTCCATGGATAGCAATGGCAAAATCATATTTGCTAAACATAGTGAAATTCAACAAGCAAATCTTAAGAATTTGACAGGTATGTATTTATACAGACATTTGCCTTTCTTGCTATTGAAACCTTTTAATTCTCTTCTTTGTACTTCTTTGGGTCAAATCAATGCTTATTTTCTAATTTGCATCTCATCTGCTGGCATCTATCATATCTACTGTTGTGCTACAGTTGATTCATTTCATTTCAGCATCCATCCTTTCAATTTCCCATTCATTCATTCATTTTGATTCTTTTCATGATTTTTCCTTCATACATCTTATTTACACCTGATTTGATTTTATCTTCTTATTCCAGATGATGACATCAAGGATGGAGAACGCTTGTCTCTAGCTATCAAGGACATGGGATCTTGTGAGATATTTCCCCAAACTCTATCTCATAACCCAAATGGAAGGTAAATCTAGCACTTGTTTTATCATTAATAGTGAAATGTCTACAATCAACTCTTGCAGACACCCTGAAAACATTGACAAGTCCTGTAGAAGATTCTGTTCATGCGTAGAAGACTAGAGGGACATACAGTACTGTAAAAACAGTTTCCAGTGTTCAGGGTTTCACTTAAAGCTTAATTTAATGGTTGGAACTTACATGTTTTGCAAAAGATTTGCAGATAACCTTATGAATGCAATGGAGAAAAGCTTCCTCAATAGACCTTTTTAGCTTGGGTGTAATGTTTTCCCATTTCAGACAACATGTCAATCTCTTGAGAATAAGATCCTTTGTTTAAGGCTCTCCATTTTAATGTGTCTTCTCAAGTATTACCAAGAAACAAAGAAACCATACCCAAGGGAATGACGTGGTCTGAAATGGGAAAACATTACACCCAACCTAAAAAGGTCAATTTGGCTTCAAAATGATCAGTAAGTTCTGAGCACCATGATTGTTATGGAATTGCAGACACTTTTTAAGGTCTGATTTAGCTCTCATTAGAACCCTTGTAGCAATTCCCAATGCAGTTTGTGTTTAGTTAGTTAGAGTTGACTCTACATGTTACATCAATGTGCTTCCATGTATATGTAAAGTAAGCTTGATTTTACTTTTACATGTAATATATCATTTCCAGGTTTGTTGTAGTGTGTGGAGATGGAGAATACATCATATACACAGCTATGGCCTTAAGAAACAAGAGCTTTGGTTCTGCACAGGAATTTGTTTGGGCTTCAGACTCCTCAGAGTAAGTCAAATTTATGATAATTTATTATTCTCCAATAATAGTTCAAATAATTATTATTTGCAGTGTAAAATAACAGACATATACAACAAATATTATAGCACTGGAATTTCTTATATACTTATACTTGATGTTGTGCTTCTACTAGATATGGCATCAGAGATGGCAATAAGATCAAACTTTTCAAGAACTTTAAAGAAAAGAAATCTTTTAAACCAGAGTACGGTGCTGAAGGTAAAACTCTTTGAATGTTTACATCTAAAGATTTGTTTTATGAACCAAGTTAGAACATGTGTAGAGCTCTAAGGAACTACTGGTATTTTTGTTTTAGTCTGTACAATATGTAGGACTTGTAGCTCTTAGAGCAGTTTTCATATATGACCATGAAAAACTTGCAGTATGGATTTGCATTGTTGTGGATGTAATGTGGGATGATGAACCGTGTGTGTCAATTCTCTACTTTTTCATAACCATAATGCCTTCTGTTTTTTGGGGGGTAGTTATTGTAATTCAAATTTGTTTGATTTGAATGACAATTTGTTTGATTTGAATTACAATAACTATCCCCAAAAACAGAAGGCATTATGGGGTATGCGAAAGTAGAGAATGGACCATGCACGTCAGTGGACCATACATGTTAAAGGTTTTTTGCTGGGTGGACATTGATCTCAGAAACTGGGATCAGTTCTTGGATGTTATCAGTTCCATGCATTGAGAGTATCCATTGTGCCTAGCCTTTTAATACAACCTACTTTTATAGATCATTACTGACCAATTAGCCAATCATGGCAGACTTGGGCAAACATAACATTTAGCACCATCCACTTCCCAATTCTCTGTATGTGTGGTAGCTTTGCATTGCTCACTGAAAAAGTATCCCATTTTGACATGTCAAAAAGCTGCAAAGGTCAGCCACTAACCAACCAAGAAAAAAAACGCTAGTTACTGCTTAACTTGAGTTAAGTTCAGCCTGAAATAAAGTCTGAGCCTAAGCCAGTCTTATATTTGCATTGTTTTATACAATAAAACATGAATGTTTAATGGGTCATTGTTATCCTTAGGTATCTATGGTGGACATTTACTTGGTGTAAGGTCTGCTGGGGGATTGTCCTTCTATGACTGGGAAAACAATGAAATGTTAAGAAGGATTGAAATCCAACCCAAAAACGTAAGTCATTTTCCAAGAATGTTTTCCTTCATTTAGATTTTTTCCATGTTCCTGTACCTTTTTATCTAAGGGGAATTTCATTTATTATGTGTGGGGGGAGGGGAGGGGAGGGTGGCAAAAGTTTTGGTTATAGCTACCACACATTTCATAATCCCCCTCTGCGGAGAGTAGAAATCTCATAACTCCCCTAAAACCAAGACTTAAGTCATACTTTCAGCTTCCTACTTGTGCTGCTTAATAACCCCCACTACAAGACTTCTCAAGATGACCTAACCCCCTCAATTTTGTGGGGGGAAAAAAACCCAATTCATAATGATAAAGGCTCCCTAAAGTGTAATATCCAGCCTCTGAACTATTCACATTATTGCAACACAGGATGAGAGGATCTTTTGCAAATTCTTGGCAATAGAATCACAAACACATGGCAGCCATGTTGGTGGACCAAATAATAGAAGCTGATAAGAAAATCTTTTGTTAACTGTACACCAACATGGCCACTATGACGTCACATGAAAACCAAGAATTAATGTGAATGCTCACAAAACTAGAGCTCCAATTGTCCAATACTGTAATTTACCTACACTCACTTTGTTCTCTATTTTGGCAGATTTTCTGGTCAGATAATGGAGAATTATGCTGTATAAGTACAGATGAATCATTCTTTACACTCAAGTACAATCCTGAAAATGTAGCCAAAGCCTTGGAAACACATGAAGACATCACAGAAGATGGTATTGAAGATGCTTTTGATGTCCAAGGAGAAATTGAGGAGGTGGTCAAGACTGGTATCTGGGTTGGGGACTGCTTTATCTACACTAACTCAGGTAGGAGGAGAATATTCTAAAGACAGTTGTAGCCTACATTGCTGGCTAGTGTTCTTCACCCTCCCTCCTTCCCCTCCCTCCCTTCCCCTCCCTCCCTTCCCCTCCCTCCCTTCCCCTGCCTCCCTTCCCCTCTCTCCCTTCCCCTCCCTCCTTCCCCTCCCTCCTTCCCATTCCCTCTCCTCCCCTTTCCACCCCTCCCCTCCACTTCCCTAATAATAATAATTATTATTATTATTATTATTATTATTATTATTATTAGGTTATTAAAGAACCAAGACAATAAACCCTTAATGAATTCTCTTGTATGTTTGTCTCTGTTACAGTGAATCGACTGAACTACTATGTAGGTGGAGAAATTGTCACAATTGCACATCTTGACAGGTACTCATATACATGTATCTCTGTTTTATATGATACGAGATGTGTGGCAGGTTGTTAAGCAGTGCACCTTACTGGCTGGGGATGTATCTAATTCTGTAATGACGACAATAAATTGTCAAATTAAAATAATATTTTCCTCTCTTTTCCAGGCCAATGTACATGCTTGGGTATATACCAAAGGACAGTCGTCTGTACCTGGCTGATAAGGACATGACTGTTGTTAGTTATTCTCTTTTATTGTCTGTCTTGGAATATCAAACAGCTGTAATGAGACAGGACTTTGACACGGCCAAACAGGTTAGTATGGTGCCTTATTTTTTATTCTTTCCTCAGCTAACATTCTTCTTTCCTATCCTTTCATTCCTTTCCTTTCTTTGTTCTTTCTTCCTTCCATCCTTCCTTCCTTCCTTCCTTCTATTTTCATTTCTTTGTCCATTCCTTCATTCTTTCCTCTTTTTTTTATTTCTTCCTCCTTTCCAGTCTAAAATATTCGTTATTAAGGTCTTCAACGATAAAAAAAAAAAAATCTTCCTTCTTTCATTCCTTCCTTTGTTTCTTCCATCTCTTGCTCTTTGCTCCCTCTTTTTCTTCTATTCTCCTCTCTTCTTCCAAAGTCATAATTTAACTTTTTTTTATCTTTCAAATCTTTCAATCTCAAAGTCATTTATAAACCAATTCTTTTTCATGTATATCTTATCTTTTAATGTTTCAGGTCTTGCCAACTATTCCCAGAGACCAAAGAAACCGTGTTGCACATTTCCTTGAAAAGCAGGGATTCAAGCAACAAGCATTAGCTGTATCATGTGATCCAGAACATAGGTAAATATAAAATTTAAGAATTCCCTTCAGGATTAGTGTGGTATGGTCACTATACCACAGGTAACCCACCCTGCAAAACCCATTATTTGGATGTTTTTATGTTTTATTCTACAGATTTGAATTGGCTATTAATCTTGGGGAATTGAAGACTGCTTATGAGATTGCTGTTGAAGCAGAGGTAAACTATACTGTCTATACTGTAAACCTAACACACATCCGGTGGTTCTGAGGCGTTTTTCGAGATTCCCAAGCGTTTTCAACAAATATATCACGGGTGGATTCGAAAATGAGGCTATTCACGCATCTTGGAAATAAACTATGCACCTTCCTGGAGTTACCCATAATTCTCCTTGATTTAGAACGTGCAAGCAAGGTCAGGGTCTTGTTAGGGGCAAAGTGTATGAAAGAGACTTCGGAAATTAAACAGAAAACAAACAGCATATTGTCAATAGACCTTATACTCCTTGGCTTAATGTTTTCCCAATACAGACCTCTTGGGAATAAGATTCTTTGTTTGAGGTTCATCCGTATTAATGTATCTTATCAAGCGTTACCATTAAACAAAGGAAAAAGCCCCAAGGGAATGACACGTGAGCTGTAATAGGAAAACAACGAACAAGGTCTATGGAAGATTAAAATGTGAAAGGATGTAAATGGTTTTACCAAAGTAGAATATCTGAACAATTGAACTTTTCCTATTCTTGTTTAAACACAGTAGATGTATTTCCCCAAAACTACAATCAGTTTTCAATATTTTTCACCTCTGACCTTTTGGGAGCACTCATCTTTTTATCCAGTTTTTTTACTTGGGCTCCCTGTGTTAAGCCAAAAACTTAACTTCAACCTTGGTATACCATTACAGAGTGAGCGTAAATGGAAACAGTTAGCAGAGTTAGCTATTTCAAAGTGTCAAATCCAGCTGGCACAAGAGTGCCTGCACCACGCACAGGACTTTGGAGGTTTGTTGCTGTTAGCCACGTCATCAGGAGATGCAGACATGATCTCGAGGCTTGCGGTGACGGCGGCAAAGAAAGGAAAGAATAACGTGGCATTCTTGGCTTACTTTGTTCTGGGAAGGTAAGTTGTTTAATGGATCCTCAATCTCAACAAACTGCGTCTTGCATGGACTGCGAGTGGTGTCTCTATATTTCTTGGTCACTGTGCGTATTTGTTGTTTAACTGCATTTGTTTGTAACAGATTGGAAGAATGCCTGGATTTATTATGTAGCACTGATCGATATCCAGAAGCTGCCTTCATGGCCAGGACCTACGCACCCAGCCACGTGTCCCGGTAAATAGTGTCTTCCCTCCCTCCCTCCCTCCCTCCCTCCCTCCCTCCTTCCCTCCTTCCCTCCTTCCTTCCTTCCTGCCTTCCCTCCCTCTCTCCTTCCCTCGTTTTCTCGTCTAATATACCAGCCTGGTTTGGTTATCGGCGTCATAGTTCTCACCCAAGAAACCAAGCCTGTACACACACTCACTGAGAGTAAACATCACGAAGATGAAGAATATAGTTGATGTGATGTCCCTGTAAAATCCTGATTCCATCAGCGTTGTGCGCAACATTTTCACCATTTGTTAGTATCTTTAGATCTTAATACAACTTCTGGTTTTTCAATACAGTATCGTTAAGTTATGGAAAGAAGATCTCGAAAAAGTGAACAAGAAAGCAGCAGAATCGTTAGCTGACCCTTCTGAGTACGAAAATTTGTTTCCTGAGTTCCAAGAAGCAGTCATTGCAGAACAGTTCTTAAAGCATGAGAGGTTAAACCTTAATCCTGCTGCTCAGTACAAGAACGTTCCGGTTAGTAAAACCATTATTGCTATGCTACAGGCCTTTTTCAATATTTATGCTAATGATTAAATTAAGTGTGGAAACGAGGCCAAGTACACATAAATTTAGTTACTCTTAAAAAGTTATATTGCAAAAATACTTCACTACGAAAGTAAAAGCGAAATGCGTAATGAAAAGACTCAAGGAAACTCGCTGCACAAGGACACCACAATGTTCATAGATTTATGCGCACTTAGATTCAGTGTCATACACAAGTCATTAATTACAACAGAATCCACCTAACCGTTGTTTCGTCAAAAATTCGTGTGATGGGCCCACCCACGAACACAAAGGAATGTGTTTCTAAATACTGTCTAAATATTTAACCTTTGATGGGAAAAAGTGGCACTTGTCTTTGATTTTTCACGCAAATTTCCAAAATCTATTCCTCTCATAGAAGACTCATCTAAGAATAATTTCGTCCACTTTTCTTTATCCTTTCAATACAATACAATACAATTGGTCCGCAAAGAATTCAGCAGTGAAAACACTCGGGAACTCGTCACAAATCGGATATGGAATTTTACTTACTTCATTCCAAACTATTCGATCTAAAGAATTAATTACAGCATATTACTAATTGTTCATAAACGTGTCCGTAATCATGCAACATACGTAACAATTACTGATCTAAATTCAATGACTTCTGTGACGACTTGATTAAAACAGGTTAGCCATGAACTTCCAAAAGATTCATAAAACTAGTTCAAACATTCAACATACAAGCCACGTCCATGTGCTACTAAAAACTGTAAACTGAAACTTTGTTGGTATCCGATTACATTAAACAATGATTGGCTGGACCGATACAATATAATCAAATAATCAATACATAACTAATTAATTGTTCACATAAACAACAATGAACTTTATTTAACCTCGAATTTAAGGTAGCAAATACATGCTATTATTATATGGCTACGATAGTACGCGCGCTCAGATTGGCTGATTTCCGGTCTAATATTTTCCCATCTCAGACCGGTAAGTTAAGTTCGCCTGTCTTTGGTCGACGCAGCTAAAAAAAAAAGCCATATAATAAACGATTTTCGGTTTATTTACTGACCTCGCCTAAGGGCTCGGTCCGTACTGTCAAGACCTCGGTCTAATATTTTCCCGTACAGACCTCACGCTCGGTTAATAACCTCTTAATATCTGCCGTTGTATTTAATTTTGAACTCATATTTTCTGCTTCCCATCTTAACATCTAGTAACACATTCCTTTGTATTTGTGGGTGGAGTCGCAGACGTTTGTGGGCGGCACTATCATGCGGCTTTTTTCCTACGCACCCACGGTTCGGTGGTTTCCGTAGTACCAAAAAATTAATTATCACCAACTGATATTGAGAAGGGCGTGTACTACAGTTATAGTTGTATTAGAGCACCTGGCAAAAACCCTGTAGCTTTATTTCAATACAAACCTTGGTGCTAGACGTCGTCCGAATTTTTAAACACGCGAAAGAGTTTATTCGTGAATGTGATTGAGTTTAGAAGTTGTATTTTTTCCTATTCTAGAACAACAGTGAACGAGATGTCTTCGAGGAGATGAAGGCTGCAAGGGTGAATGGGACTCTGGACAATCTAATTGTAAGTCTGCTCTGGGTGCTGTCACGTGATGAATAGTGAGAGCAAGAAATAATGCTCAAGGGAATGTTTAAGGTCTGAAATAGGACAAGGAAAACAACCCTACACACACTCCCTCCTAAACAACCTCCAACACAAACACTCACCCTTCCAAGAACGAAAAGAAATATACGCCAAGGGAAATAGAAAAAAATTATTTTATTGTCGTCGTCAAATTAAAGTTGACATTTTCTGTTCTTGATATCACCAGTCGGCAGCAGAGGGCCTCAGAATCAGTGACTTGGAAGAAGAGCTGAATAAGACAGATACACAGCCGCCAATATTCAGTGCCCCTCCTGAACCATTACAGCCCAGGCCTGCGCAACCACCCCAGCCTGCGCCCGCCACACCCACAACAGCGCCATCCAAAGTAACGAAACCTGAAAGTAGCTCAGATAATAAACCGTCGTCTACTGATGATAAGGTAGTTTATAAAGTCAGCGACTGACTGGGACTAGTGTTTTATTCATTCCATTTAATAATTATAATCGACACCCAGGGTATCGTGTTGGGTACCTGTCAGTACTGGATGGTGGTTCAGACCGGCACGTCAAGACTTAAGCTGTTTTCGTACGAGTGGGAAACGATACGGCAAATTCGTAGTCGTACCGTAGCAATACTGTACTTTACCATAGCCGTAACAATGCGTTGTGATTAGATGATTCACATGAAAACAATGAGAAGCTGTTTCAATGTTACTGCACAATGTACGTGCTGTAAGTCAGTACCGTACGTTTCCCACTCATACGGTAAACTCTCTACTGTATACCGTACCGTGTACGTGTTGTAAATCAGTACTGTACGTTTCCCTACTCAAACGAAAACTGCTCTATCACTCGAGGCCAAAGCAACATAAGAGAAAGTGCTTTCTTGGTAGTTACATCTACAAGTGGTAATCGCGCCTCATTTCATTACCAGCCAAATTTAGAGGGACATGAAGGAATAACTTAGGATGTAAAAAATTCTGGCATGACCACCCTTAGTGTCAGCACCTCATTACTAACCACCTCTCGTAATTTAAAATACGTGACACCCATGCCTTATTAAGCTGTCTGTACTTAAGGACCGTTCGTTTTCTTATGATACTATAGGCTGATGGACTGTGGGTTGCTTGAATGAAGGGTGGGTCCTGAGATCTTTTCTTGAGAATCTAGTACGAGACCTGCTTTGTGTTCCTATTCTAATCGACTTCAAGCCCTTGTGTATTTGTGCCTGTGTGTCTTTCATTCTTCGTATTTATCGAGTCAAATGTTTGTTTTTATACAAACAGCTCAAACTCCTGATGTACGTTATGTTACAGGATGACGACGATGATCTGGACTTCGAGGATGCTGCAGACGACAACGCGCTGGACGATGTGAGTACTTTATGCCACTACCATAACACTAGTAACCGTAGAAATCTTTATCTCCCTCGCATTCCCACTCTTGTGCCAATCCTCTGGCAGAGGATGTCCTTAGTTATACCCACCGCCCTACTCCACCGCACCACACCCCTTCTACTTCATCCCATACCACCCTTACTGCACCACTCTTATTCCACCCCATCCCACCACCCTTACCACGCGCCATCATCCTTACTGCACCTCAGTACCCTTGCCCCACCACCCCTACGCCACCCCATCTCACCACCCTTACCCCACGCCATCATCCTTACTGCACCTCGGTACCCTTGCCCCACAGAGCTTGCGTTTATACCCTTAATAGTCCTTATTAAAGCTATTAGTTATTGATTAATAATCATGGTTCAAAGTAACTAGAAGTGAGTTAACTAAGTTTTATGTACATACGTTTTTTTTTTAACCGGTTTGGTATTTTTACAGGACGATTTGAATTTTGATGATGACGACTTGTTAGACGATGACGATCTCCTAGATGACTAGAAATAATCTGAATTTCACTAAACTCATTAGTACAGTCAAGCATATCAGATTTCTTACGAGGTGAAACTCAAAGCATTGTGACACGGGAGAATCTATAGAGCACTCAGTTGATGTAATGTATTCATAAAATCTTTTGTTGTCTATTGTCGTTCTATCGTATTATGTGTTGTTCATTGTATTTTCATGAATATATTACAATCAACTGCGGTGCTCTGTAGACTCTCCCTTGTGACACTTAAATGGCTTCCATATTCAAGCATTGTGATTGTTTTAGAGGCGAACTCATTTAAGTGTGTGTTTCTTGTTTTCGCGTTTTCCGCGCGACATCCGCTACCTCAGAAAGGGCGTCTTGACAAGTGATTTACTCAAATTAATTCGTAAAATCCCAAGGTAGTCAGATTAAAATAAACTAATAAAAAAGTGCCCCCCAAAAATAACTCCTGGCCCAATCGAAAACAACTGAAAAAATATATTAAAAAATAGGAATAAAAGCCCTTTAAAGGTCGGTCCTTATCTTTATCAAATGTACATTAAATACGAGGAAGTCTTGATGGTGATAGGTAATCTTTATCTTTAATCTTTGTATTTTTTAATCTGGTATAAAATCATTAATAAACGCCGATCTGCACGCATCACGTACATGAACGTCTCAGCACACAGACTCACCTCCCAGTGACGTCACTAACTACTTGACAGCGATTGGATGATCAATTTGGAAGATAACCGACTAACCAATAAGAAGCTTGTATATGGAAGGGCGTTAGTGGGGGGTAGCACATTAAGACTGCGGCATGTCATCGTTAGTAAACAAACTAGTTCTGATAGACTTTTCTTCTTCATGGTGGCGGCCATGTTGGCTGAAACAATACATTTTTGTCCGGTAAGCCTCGAATTGAAGCACTTCAGAACGAGTTTAAGGTGTGGTAATACGAGCTACAAAATCGTGCAAGTTTGTCGCGCAACAATGTTGCATGGCAAGCTGCAGAGCGATGTTGCTCGTATTATCACCATGTACACAACTTGTCACGCTACAAAAACCGATGTTGCAAGTTGCAGAGAGATGTTGCTCGTATTACCATCATGTACACAACTTGTCACGCAACAGAAATCGATGTTGCAAGTTATAGAGTGATGTTGCTTGTATTACCACCATGTACGCAACTTGTCACGCAACAGAAATCGATGTTGCAAGTTGCAGAGCGATGTTACTCGTATTACCACCATGTACACAACTTGTCATACAACAGAAATCGATGTTGCAAGTTGTAGAGTG
>WUAP02055336.1:230-18083 GCA_015163945.2 Stichodactyla helianthus
TGAAGTGAAGTTATAGCAATTTGAAATGCATGAAAAATGTCAAAAGACTAGTCCGTCATGGCTCAGTGCCAAATCTACATGAGTAAAAATTAAAAGTTTAAAAGAAAGATGTCGAAATGAAGTGAAGTTATAGCAATTTGAAATGCATGAAAAATGTCAAAAGACTAGTCCGTCATGGCTCAGTGCCAAATCTAACAGTAAAGTCTGTATTTTCAGTCTATCATATCTTATCTTAGAAGCAATATATGCCATAACATCTAAACTCTCTGTAAACACTGTTTTTCAAGTACTCTTTTGGTTATCTTGATTTTTCTTGAAATTGTTTTTGGAAGAAAACTGGCTGGCCGCCATATTTTGATTCAGTCTATATTGGCACTAAAATGTGCACTCACAAATCATCTCTTCAGTAAAGGATCTGTGGTAGTTGTTTTCTGTTTTGGCATCTCAATGCTCCATCCATTAGAAGAGTTTTTCCCATTCATTTTCTGCAGCATAGCATAGCAATCAGCTTCCTTCTTCTCTTTTTTCTTGTTTCTCTCTTCATAAAGAAGCCTAAAAACACAAAAAGAAAATCATAAAATCGATATAAAGTATGATAAATAATGATCAAAAGCAATTCTTTATCAATTCTTGTGCTTTAAATTACCATGATCTGACCTTAAAATGACAGTTCTAACCTTAAATGATATTTTATATCCAATAATATCCAATGAATATCTATCATCTAATTGGAATGAATTGTTTGTTGAGATATGCATCATTAATTAAGACATTTACACCATGAATTAGTCATGTTAAACTAATCTACCATTGCTTAATGAAAATTTAAATCTTTATTTTATTGGCACATTGTAACATTTATTGTCCACTCCTATATCCATGCCTATATGATGTAACATTTTGTAGTGCACATAATACTCATATTCTCACATAAGTATGTGTTTGCAAAATAATATATGCCATTACAGTCAAACCAGCTCAAGCATACCCCTCTAGACTCCATTAATGATTTCATTATTCAAATATTGAGTCGATTATTCAAACTTTAAAATTAATTCTCTACTCAAATTTTGATTGAAAATGCATGCAAACTCTATACTGGGCTTTCTGTGGAGTTTTTCTACCAATTTATGGCACTTGTTGAAGAATCGAATCAAAATTTAAATGGCAAATTGATTTTGAAGTTTGAATAATCAACTCAATATTCAAATAATGAAATCATTAATGGAATCTAGAGGGGTGTGCTTGAGCTAGTTTGACCATAAATATATTTTAAAATATTTGTTAAATATTTTTTATAATGGCCCAAACCCTTTGATTCTTTCAACAAATTGCTAAAATTCTCTTTGTTCACCAAGTAAATTGCAAAAAAAAAAAACAAAAAAAAAACCCAGCACGACCACTTCAATTGTCTCCTGGCATATTTTGTCAACATATATACAGTGTTTACATTTCTAAAATATTTTACCGCTGTGAACCGCTAGAGCCATTGGCCATTGCTGTGATCAATTAACACAGAAAATTCTGGTAACCCTGACTTCACCCCTGCCATTTTCTAAGGCCAACTCTAGAGCTAAAAATAAAGCTGAAATTGAAGCAACAGAGCATTTGTTTTTTTTTAAAGAGGGGCCTGAGGAATCTTGGGATATTACGGGGATATTACAGGGACATTCACAGGAAAAATTTTTCATTTCCCAAATTGGGAACAAATTGGAAAAATGCTACAAAAACCCAATATAGGACAAAATTACCCCAATATTCCTTGAACCTTTATTCCATTTTCCTGGGTTAGTTATGTCCCAATTTGGGTTTTTGTAGCATTTTTCCAATTTGTTCCCAATTTGGGAAACAAAAAATTTTCCTGTGATTTTGTGACCCTCTGTACATACTCCCACCCTATGTTGCCACTTCCTAATCCCATCCTCTTGCCACTCTATCCCTATCCAGATAAAATGGTAGCCTTTGGAATTTTCCCATGGCCATCATCACTCCCCACCCCACCCCACCCCCAGTACCCATACCATTTATTTCCCCCACTAGATTCCGCCTCCCTGCTTCAACCTCTTTTAAAAAACGAATACTCTACTGGTAGAAATGTCAATTTTTTAAACCTTTATGTGGATAGAAAATACCTTGATTTAACATCAAAGCATTCTTGAGTATATTCAATCCAAATTGCTTTTGAATTTGAAATGAGAACTCAGATCAAAATGTTACTGGTCTGAATGATAATGTCAGCATTCAGCAGCAGTCCTTTAATTGGTTCACAAATGATCAGCATGTCATGATTTTGCACTCCCAATGTTTAAATTTTGGGTAGACTTCTATTATTAGTCAGCTAGTATTCTATCTTGTCTACACACCTGACTATGCTATGTCCAGCAAAACCAGCTGTACATTTAACACATTAACCTTTCAACTATTTGAGTATTCCTAACAAATTATAATTTAAATGTTCCTTAATGGCTGCACACACACACAAAAAATTTATTCATTTATTTTTTAAATACTCAGGTACTTTGATTTGTCACAAATTCAAACTTTATGCTACCAAAACTAACAGGCTACCTGAACTCCTTGAGTAAACTACATGTGTGCAAATTAGAGTGGTAATATATGACGCTGGTGCATAGAAAGATCTTTTAGACAAAAATGTGCACATGTAGAGGGATAGCAATACCTATTTCTGATGATTCTTGCCACAATGTCTGCTGTAGTAATCTTATTTTCACTGTCTATTTGCTTAAAGATTCCCAATTTCCTGGGAGCTTCAAAGGGATCTTTTCCATCGACATCACTCTGCATTGGGGTTAGTCCATGAACAACCAAATCAATCTGAAACAGAATCGCAAATTCAGCACTGTATTATGGTTAAGATGTTTTGTACAGTATCCAAGACCTTTTCTGGTCTGATACTCTTCACTAACTGCAGTCAAAGGATCAACATTGCCTTGTGTGAAGAAGTACAGGATGTCTCACACTGAATCATTTGAAGAATGTATACAGATAGATTTTAATATTCACTGGACAAACAGATCAAACACTACAAGTAATCTGTTTAGATTCAGCACTCACCTTGAACTGACTGACTAACTCCTCCGATATGGTGTAAGGTGCACCAATAATGACCTGGTCAACGAACCGACATGCCAGTACACTCAGTACTCTCTCATGCAGGTTCATTATGGGGTAGTTACTGCCCTTGTAGCGATTCACTACCTGGTCAGTATGTAACCCAACAATAAGGTAGTCACCCTCTGCCTTGGCCTTTTCCAGGAAATCCAACAGACCAACATGGAAAAGATCAAATGCACCTGGGGCATAGATGATTTTGTCCCCTGGTTTGGGCTCCCTGCCATCTGAAAACTGGACAATCTTCTGAGAAGTGGGCAAGAAATGGGACACACAAGTCCAGGGACTCTTGGCTGCTGAATCTGAGCTTGCACTACTTACTTGTGCTGGGTCTACAGAACTAATGGGAACCCCATGGTCAAAATGGTTTTTAGTTAAGAGCAACATGCGTCCAACCAAATTAGTTGTGGAAACTCCAGGAGTTCTGTTGCATTCTTTGTACCTGCCAGCATCTTTAAGAGACTGGTAGACATCAAGTCCATCAGTAGAAAGTGAGATATCATCCCCATGAACACAAAAATCACAATTATATTTCTCCAATGTTTCCAAACTTGGAGAAAAAGGAGAACCTTCCACAACTTCGTCAACCCATTTGATTGCCCGGACCATCTTGTACCGTTCTTCCTGGTTGAAGACAGGGGGACCTTTGTGTAGGGCTATTTCTTCATCGCTGTGGACACCAACTACCAAGTGATCTCCCATTGCCTTGGCTTGACGAATTGCATTTGCATGCCCAAAATGAACTATATCGTAGCAGCCATCAGTCCAGACACGTACTGGTGCCTGTTTTTTAAGGTTTCTTCCTTCTGACATCACGATTGCAATCAGATTTCTTTGCTTTTTAAATTCACTGGACAATGTATATAAGATGATAATATTTATTATTTTCATAAATTCATAATATTTAAATTAAAGGAATACTTAATTAATTTTTATTCATTTAATTTTTAATGATTTGTCAAAGGGTAGGTGACAAAACAATTTGACAAAAGGTCCCCTGCTAAGGAGTATATATTAACAAGCTTACTTCTAACAGTAATCTAAGCAAGATATAGAAAGTGCTGGCATTTATTGCATTCTAACATTTTTAAGGGGGAATTAACATATTTTTCAAGTATATTGCAAAGGAAATCTTGCTTCAACACAAAATTCTATAATTTGTTATAACCTTTGTTAATTTATATTGACATTTCACTAAATCTTAATTAAAGAAGTTTAATTTAGCAGGCTATACAGTAGTTAGTTAATTTCCCTAGTTTTGGAAAATCAGTAAGATATAAAACAAACAAACAAACAAAAAAATCCAATAAATAATGCTGTAATAAGCAACAAAATTTGAGAAGGTCTGATGTTTGGATGGGCTCCAAAAACCACAATGCACGCAAGTGTTCCTAAAAATCAAATAGCTTGAGGCTCATTCCAGCAGAGCAGTGTAACTGCACCGAAACATAACAAGTTACCATATGCCCATTTTTGGTCAATAGTTCATACATATTCAGTTCCAAACCATAGTCTGTGTTATGGTATTATATCATAGCCACTGCATAACACAAGAGGAAGCTAGAGTCACATTCTGCTATGCTTTGTGCTATGTATTCTTACACTTCTTTAGTGATCAAGCAACCTGCCATGCATCCATTTCACAATGGATGCATGCTAAATGTGAATCATTTCTTAATTTTCCAAAATTGTAAAGTCCTCCTGTCATGATTATGCATCAATAAAGTTAAGCTGGGTTTCTGGCAGAGATTTGACTTGATATGCTGTTCTGTGAGCTTGGATTTCGCCTGAACACTTGCCCAGGGTAGGAAAGCCTTCAACATTGCACAAACAAGATTGACTGTCTAATTTTTGAAATGTTTACCAATGTTCAGAGCAACTCAGTATTAAAGCAAAGCTCTTTGCGTAGAACAAGTACCACTGTTCTAGATTGTTACCATTTGCTTCGTGTTATCATGTTGTACTAATTTATGTACGTACTTCAGCCTGACAATGGTGTCAGTGACACTGAAACACTGTTCACGTTGACTGCTACCTTTTCTTATAAAATGTACCACTCAATCCTTGCTTATTAAAGTTTATAGCATCTGAAGTAATCCCTGGACAGACAAACTTGGTCAAAGGCACATACCCATGAGTGGTATGCATAGCTTTTCCAAAACCAAGATGACAAATACTTTTTTGATGGTCGAAATTAATTGCCACTTCAATATAAAATCCGTCAAGTTTTAAGTTGCAGCTACAAAAACAAGGTCTCCCAGACAAGAAGAATTGCCAAGGCTGAATTTGCTCACCGTTCAGCAAGGAAAATTAATTAGTTTTATCTGTCTTGTTATTTCACTGATCAAAAGGCATAGCGGGCACAACCTAATTTCGTCAAAGAAAACTTGCTGATCGTCTACATGAGCAATGAAAATAGTCAAGGATACTTGTCAAGGAAAACTTGCTCGTGTAAACGCGGCTTTAATTCCTGGTGTTAACTTTCACTTCGGTTTTAACACCTTCATTTGATCTGCCATAGACATTAAAGTCCTTGAAAGATGACAACTGTCTCGCGATGTCGTGCCATATAATTTAAGTTTGGAAGTTTGGAACATAATAAGGCTAATTATGCATAACACATTCACATCAACACAAGCGTGAATAACAAGCGCGAGAGCCTTTTTCGTTTATACCCCAAAAATAGCAGTTCTAAAACATGACATTGCCCCTCTCTAGACATTAAGCTTATAATATTAATCTTTTAGAAAAGACGCTTGAAAATATTTACATATGTACACAAACCAAAACAGGTATTGAAGAACGATCTAGCTGCAAGACATAAACAAATCTTCCATTTAATATTCCTTAACTTTCTCGAAAAATATTTTATTTAGCTGCAAGATGATGGCAAGTATACTTATATAATTGCTCTATCATCGTAATATTTCTAGTTTTTGAGAAATGATGCTGCATGAGTAAGTTAAAGTTTCAATTATAAGCTTACTAGATTTTGATATTATAAAATCTAAAAAATAGAGGGAATGATAGCTGAGATTAAGATATATTTCCATTTAAAGACCTAACATACCAAGGGATTTTGTCTTGTTTTGATGCAGAACGTTTAGTCTAGCGTCCAGAGAGCCAGCAAAACCCAACCTTCAGTGATTTCCAAATGTTGATGCTTAACTCACAATGTCACGCCCGAGTTATAATGTGACACTTTTTTTCGCTCTATTAACTATTCTCGAAAGAACGAGATGTACTTCTTAAAGAAAAACAAAACCAAATTATTCTAATAAACTGTCAATTGTTAGAAAAACTATCTGGAAAAGCCCTTCTTTGCACACTTTGACACTTCATCCACACGTACCAGTGGCAAGTGTCTGCGTGGAAGTACTTTCACTGGGTTTTTACTGCGCCCCTCCAAGTGTTCAGCCGCCCCAATCCTGTTAAACCCGTTCGTTGCTTAAATTAGACGTGATGTAGCAGGTTAGTGATGTGGATAAACAGGTTTTCGACCCATCGACCTGTCGAGTGGATGGCCCTCAGATAACTCCTGTGCACGCCAATCAAAATTACGAAGATAACCACTGGTCAAAAGCGATCCGATGTAAGACGAGTTTCGGTTTTCTGAAAACATGGAGCCCTACGCAAAATATGGATACAAAGTTTGCAGTAGCGCTGCGCGTCGGTTCTAAAAATAGCTCACGTAATAACGCATGATTCAGACAACTGTAAACATACTGAAAAGAACACGGAGAAAATACATTTTATAATGAAAATATTTCATACGTGGTATCATGAAAACATTTCTTTTTTAAAATAGTGGTCATTACAAACCAAATGGCAGAAATCGGACTCAAGGAGATGAAAAATTTATTGGTTTGATTGTCTGAGTTGTGACGTCACTGACGCGCAGCGCTGTTGAGCGCATTAATTTGATCGAATTGTCAATCGGACCTCACGTCCGAATGTTGGGTCAGCCGGCCAACATTCGGACGTTTGGTCAGTCGTGCACTTAACTGCACATCGCCGTACACAGTTCTGAAGAATACACTGATATACCGATCCCTATGTAGTGTAATTTATGTACTTCGAAAGTTCTACAGCGATTTGCAGTTAGGCGCTTCGCGCGCCGATTTTACGTCGATTTCAAGACGTTCACGATTGAACTTCAAGCGACTTTTAGTATACACCTATTTCAAAATTCGTTTTCGCAAGCTGAAGGCAACGGTCAACACTCCGAGACTGCAAAGGATTTCGGGAATTTTTTTTAATATTTTGGTTGCATGCGTTTGTGATATACATTTCTGGCAAGCTGCAGTGGTAGTTCAGGTGTTAAACAGAATATTTTGAAAAATATCAGTACTGCAAACATGATTTATGAGAAAAATTTCCGAAATCCTTTGCGGCCTTGGAGTGTTGACTGTAGCTTCGGCTGCGACAACGATTTTTGAAATAGGTGCATACTATATGTTCGGTCAGCCCGTTCGGGTCCGTTCGGCGGACGTTGTCAGTGTCATTGTGAAAACGTTCCTTTAAGCATTTGCACGCCAAATAGAAGTGTTGTACAGCTAAAAGTCGAATTTTCACCGCAAAAGAAGTTTTATCTGAGCGTACAAATAATATATAGTTTAGTGGTTTAGTGGTTTACTCTCGTAAAAGAGATTTGCAGCCACTACACAAGCGTTTTGGACCCCGGGGTTTCGGATTTGAACAATGCTATTATATCACTTTTGACAAAGGTGCTCTTGAACTCACTCTTATCAAAAAGCCTACCGTTATCAACAAGTTCGGACATATTCCGATTATTGATTGAAAGCTATCATTCATTTCATACAGGTGTAATCGATAATCGAAGCTAAGTTTGATTGAAGGAAGCCAAAATGATTCCAACTCCGATTCCGATTCCGATTCCGATTCCCACGCAAGTGGAAACCAGCGTTTAACTGATTATAATCATTTTATTATTATCTTTTGAGCCTATTCTTTCACTGGTAATTCTTGCTCTCCTGGAAAACTTCCACAATTTCAGCTTTAATTGTTTAGATTTAATTTAAAATCAACATTAGGAAACCGCTTACAACACGTCTCCGTTTACGCTTGGATAAATATACCCTAGGTTCCAGAGGATGTTTACTCTCGCTCCGGCGGTTGTACTTCGGAAATCACGTCCGAAATACAACCGCCGGAGCGAGAGTAAACAGCCTCTGGAACCCAAAGTAGGATAAATACAGCTATTTCATAAAAAGGTTGACAGGGCGAACGGCGAATGGCGATCGGTGATTGGCGATTGCACGACCAAAAAGAACTGTGGAGCAATAAGAATTTCTTCATCCATTCAGGATTCAGCGAAGATTACTTATTAATTTGGACTCTATGCATAAAGCCATAGATAAGGAATACTCATTTGCACTTGGCTGCTAAAGACATAACAGCCTGCTGACAAAGTTTCAATGGTGTAGCTTAAACACCTGGGAAGTTACAAAAATATTACAAGGATTTACATATTCTTTAAAAATCTTTGAATTGCAGCTAGGATTCATCTTAGATAACAATTCTTGGTTTTTCTGACTTTTTTATTTAAACTTGACGTTTCGGCTGTTTTCAACAGCATTTTTGTTTAGTTTTCATTTCCACTCTTGTAGCTCAGCTGGTAGAGCATCGGTAGAGCATCGGTAGTGCAAATCCGAAGGTCGTGGGTTCGAATCCCAGCGAGGTCGGAAATTAATTTTTCCGAATTTATTTCTAAGGGTCTTTCACCCGGAATAACCTCATTTCTAAGCACTATAACTTTCCATTATTTCTAGCTCATTTCCACTCCGATGAGTCTGTTGAAAACAGCCGAAACGTCAAGTTTAAATAAAAAAGTCAGAAAAACCAAGAATTGTTGTCTAAGATTTACATATCCATACGACTATACATGCTGTTAGTTTGGAAATCATTTGATTGCGCTAAGGATACAAGTCCTTATTTTTTATTAATTACTTAACGAGCCGCAGCTTCTTAGTTACCATTTTACCACTTAACAGATACCACGTAAAATATAGCCAGCATAATAAATTTCGATCTAACACTCTACTCTATTATGAAATGAAATAAGTTTATAAATACCTAAAATAAAAAACGTCTTATTCGTTCATGGAGCTTTTGAAAAAGAATGCCGTGGACTCGGAATTTCAATCGCTTAGGCACATGACAAATGACGCGGACTCTGGATTTCAATCGCTTAGGCACATGACAAATGCCGTGGACTCTGGATTTCAATCGCTTAGGCACATGAACAAATGCCGTGGACTCTGGATTTCAATCGCTTAGGCACATGACAAATGCCGTGGAATTCGAAGCGCTCACTTGAAAATGCCGTGCAGGGGCGTAGCCAGGGAGGCCTAGAAGGCCCTGCCCCCATCCTGTTGGTGTTTTTTTTATATATCGCGATTGATAGCAAATAGGTTGATGCAAAAGGCTCTGAAATTCATCACCACGCTGTAGAAAACTCTGAAACCGAAGCGCTCAGGCATATGATAAATGAACTCTGAAACCGTAGCCTGCGTGCATCCGAACACAAAACCCCCAGTTTTAACCGTATGTTTTGCATTCGGATGCACGCAGGCTATCAAACCGAAGTGCTCAGGCATATGACCATAAGCCGTGGACTTGAGCTTAGGGACTGGTCATCAATAAGAGGGGGGGGGGAGGTTTGTGCAAATATGGGGAGGGCCATTATTTTTTATACAAACGCAAAGGAGGGGTCACAAAAAATCGTGCGGGTCAGAAGTGTTTTTTTTGGGGGGGGGTTTGGGAGTTATAGTTCATGCAATTTATTTAAGGGGGGCAACACTTTTTTGCAGCAGGAAAGGGGAGGGCTCCATAAAAACATGTACATCAAAAAAATGCACCAGCCCATCCCCTGTATTAATGACTGGTCCCTCATCTCAAGAATTCTTCACCCTCAATAATATTTATCATAAACCGGCAACAAATTAGATTTGTCTTTGTCCTGTTGACTTTCCAAACTAAGTGTGCTGTTCCATTCAGCATTCAGTCATATAAAATCTTGCTATAAATTTACTTTTTCAATGTAGTTTATACCACACCGATGCAGCTTACATTATAAACGCGAAATTGTCGCTCAAAACAGGCTGAAGTGATGACAGTTATTGGTCAGTGAGCAAAACTTAATACCATAGCAACAGGAACCCTTGCTACTCTAGAAAAACTTTTTCTCTGCAGCTCGTGATGTCATCAAACTAAAACCAGTACAAACAAACCAAAATGGCTAGTAAAAAGTTTATAATCGCACTATCCAAATTGATCATGAATTTGGATAGTATGTAAAACACAGCCAAGGCCTGACCAACCTCATTTTTATGTTTTTGGCACGTAATGTTTATAACTCTCTTTTATCCCTCTATACATATTTACTATTTCACTCATGGTCATTCGTGTGGCAACAAACTATTTTCTCAAACGAGGAAGCATTTGATTTATGCAAATTGTCCACTTGTTTGTAATACATGAAGTACCATGTACACGAAGCCTCACAATCAAGTGTCTGAATTTGAAGATATCGAATGTGGCCTATTTGCACAGGGTCTATGTCAGCTACATGTATGAAGGGAAAGAACACAGCTCAACAAACATTAGCATATATTTCAAACATTCACAGCAATTAATCAATACAGTTACATGTAATAATTACAAAGCTTGGATATCTTATATCATTTTTTGTTCAGCATACTAATAAATTATATACCTTTGCAATTACTAGACTAGTCCATTGTTTTCTTAATAGCCTTGTTTTGTATTCCATAATTACCTCTGTAATCCCTCACCACAGATTTATTCATACATGTTTAACTTCATTTATGAGCAAGTAATTCATAAATACCAATGAGAAGAATGTAGAACTTGAACTTTTAAATTTCATGGACTTCCACTAGTATCTTTGAATAACTTACTAGTAAATGAGGCTAACCCTGTACAAATGAGTCTGTGATCATTACAAACAGCAGTTTTATGGAATGTGAAACAGAGCTATTCAGATTATGTCATTACTAATGAAGAAATTGCAAATGTGCATGCTGTGTGCTCTCATAAAGCACACACCTTGGCAAATCAGAAAGGGAGATTCTTAGTAGTTATTTTATAACTGTAAATATTAATCACTATGCTTGCTGGCAGAATTTGAGAAGATATCAGGGTTCAAAATAACTTTTCAGTTATGTAGTTGATTTTGCAGGCTTTTCCTCTAGACTCCAAAGGCTGTTTTAAAATAGTAAAAATATTCACATATGATAGGTACCATGCATCTCCTCCATCTAAAATTTAATTTAAAAATTACTTTGAAATCAGTTTTTAATGTGTTTGAAAAAACTAATTGTTTAAATTTGATCAACCAATTGCCATCAGAACTGCTAAAATTGCTGGTTCTTGCTGGCAGCTGGCCATTACGCCCCCATCAACATGTAACCCTTTCCACTTGAAAACAAAAATATTTTTCTCATTTTCAAAACTCCCTATCCACACAAAGCATATCGGCATTGTTTTCAACTGTCCACACAAAGCCGCCTATAATGTTAGTATCCTATACAAATGATGTGATACGTACATACTATGGAACCCACTGAACTATGGTGTTGTTGGAAAAATTCATATGATGGTGCTGTCCACAAATGTCTGGAACTCTGCCCACAAACACAAAGGAATGTGCTACTAAATACTCTCTAAATATTTAACCATTGATGGGAAAAAGTGGTACTTCTCTTTGATTTCACACACAAATTTCCAAAATCTATTCCCCTCATACAAGACTTGTCTAAGAATGATTTCCCACACTTTTTCTTTATCCTTTCCACCATTATATTCAATTTTGATTCGATTTTGAACTCATATTTTCTGCTTCCCACCTTTACATTTAGTCTAACTAGTAACGCATTCCATTGGGTTTGTAGGTGGAGTAGCAGACGTCTGTGGACAGCACCATTAAATGAATTTTAGTGACAATATCACAGTTTGGTGGGTTCAGAAGTACCATGGTTTCTAAAAAGTTCCAATATCTTCAAGCATCCACAACAAAACAATAAGGCAGCATTTTCAAAAAGTTCCATTTCAAGGTGTTCACATTAAAACAATAAGCTGGCATTTTTTAAAAATTCCTGGAGAGGGTTTTTAAGAAGTGGACAGAAGGCCAATCTACAAGAAATATTTGTGTTTTCAAAAAAAACATGATACATGTAGATGGGTGGATTGGGCCTAATCGGTATGAAAGTCGAACTAAAAGCTGAAAGTTAAGAATGGAAAAATATGACATCCCAATAAACTACATCTGGTTAAAAAGGAAGTAATGTTGGATATTTTCCATTTTTATCATTGCATGCATGAAAATTTCCCTTCATTTCCAAAATCCAAAGCACAAAACCCACCACCAATTCATGACTGATTTTCCATTTTCCCACCACCAATTCATGACTGATTTTCCATTTTCCGTTGTAGAGCTTCATAAGATGCAAGTTCTTTTTCTTCTTTCTTTTTGTTTCTTTCCTCATACTTCAACCTGAATACAAATAACATTTTGTCAGAAACTCTCATGACATTCAGCCTGGAATTGAACTTAAAACCTCACAGGTGAAAGACAAGTGTGTAATTACCTCACAATAGAGATACTTCATGTTTACTCACAAAAGCATTGTGATGTCATGCCAACTATTTTCTCAAAAGATCTACACAAATTGCTTGGTTTCACCGGCCAATTCATGGTTCTGTCTCAAACAATAGCTAACCAACCTCTGTAGCACTGGTTTTCCAAGCAGATTCTTATCCCACAAACACCATCCTAAACTCTTGCCTGTTTTCTAAAAGGTTGAACTTGATTCTAATATTTTCATAGAATGTTATAAACAATCCCAACTAAATGTAACAATGTGTTTCCAACTGGAAAATCAAGTGTGCAGTTTTCTAGCAGACTTCATTTGGCTTGTGGGATATAGCAACAGTAACCATGGAGTTTCAGAACCATGAATCAATCTCTGGTTGGCACATGAATGACACAGTGCATCACATGAAGTATCACTCTAAATCATAAATCAAACACATACTTATTGCGAATGATTCTTGCAACAATGTCAGCTGTAGTGATGTTACTAGTACTATCAAGGACCTTAAAAGCTCCCATCTTCCTAGGAATTGCATAGGGGTCATTGCCTTTGACATCATCCATAATGTGTGTCTCACCATGGACAACTAAATCAACCTAAGGAAAAGAGCCAAGGAATTTAGTATGATATGATAAAGAAGGGAAAATTATGTTAATAAAAATATTAGTGATTAAATATTTGGTAACAAGTCATTCCGAGTAGAGGGGTAACATGTGGTCTGTTTGACTCCAGAATTTTTCATTTCACTAGACTTTTGAACCCTCTTTCATGCATACTTACAGCAATTTTCTTAGAGCAGTTTTTGTATTTAAGTAGGAAACTTACAATACTGACTTACAGCATGTACACAGTACAGTATGTCATAACACTGAAATGGCTTCCACTGGTTTTGTGCAAATCATCCAGTCATAGTGCATACAATGTAGTTATCATTACAGTAAAGTACAGTACTGCCTCTAATTACAATAAATACTGAGAAAGGCCTATAACCTTCTCGGTGAAGGATAAATACAGTAACAGGCACTTACCTTAAATTGATCTATTAGCTCCTCAGATACTGTGTAAGGTGCACCAATAATGACCTGGTCAACATATCGACAGGCCAGTACACTCAGTACTCTCTCATGCAGATTCATTATGGGGTAGTTACTACCCTTGTAGCGATTCACTACCTGGTCAGTATGTAACCCAACAATAAGGTAGTCACCCTCTGCCTTGGCCTTTTCCAGGAAATCCAAAAAGCCGACATGGAAAAGATCAAATGCGCCTGCTGTGTAGATGATTTTGTCACCTGGGTTGGGCTCCCTGCCATCTGAAAACTGGACAATCCTTTGAGAAGTGGGCAAGAAATGGGAAACACAAGTCCAGGGACTCTTGGCTGCTGAATCGGAGCTTGCACTACTAACATGTTCCGGGTCCAAAGCACTGATCGGAACGCCTTTGTCAAAATGATCTTTAGTCATCAGCAACATACGTCCCACTAAATTTGTAGTGGACACGCCGGCAGTCCTCTTGCATTCCTTGTACTTGCCTGCATCTTTAACTATTTGGTAAGTGTCTGTACCATCGGCAGATAACGTGATGTCATCCCCATGAACACAGAAATCACACCCATAAGCATCCATGGTCTCTAGAGTCGTGATATAAGGAGCACCCTCTACGACTTCGTCAACCCATTTGATCGCACGGACCATCTTGTACCGTTCTTCCTGGTTGAAGACAGGGGGACCTTTGTGTAGGGCTATTTCTTCATCGCTGTGGACACCAACTACCAAGTGATCTCCCATTGCCTTGGCTTGTCGTAGGGCATTGGCGTGCCCAAAATGAACCATATCGAAACAGCCATCAGTCCACACTCGTACTTGCTTTCTACGCTTCTTGTCTTGTTCATCGGGCATCTTAAAGCCAAGATATTTTGTGCTTTTGAAGAGAGATTGATAAAACAAAACAACACCGGAATACGATGCCAAAGAAGAAAGAGACTGTCCACGGAACGATTTGGGTTTTTCTGCTCTCTGATTGGTTAGATTCAATCACGTGTATAGAGTACTTTATCCTGATTGGTTAATGAACAACAGCTGTGGTCAATTGAGTCTACAGTCGACGGTCGACGCACTTCCCCAAAAGCTGAATGTTTACTATCGCTTTCGCTTTCGTTGTCATCAACTGTTAACTGGTATTTTCACTTTTCTTCAATTAAAAACATATATCGTTTGGATTATTTATCATACTAGGGATCTTTACTGTTCCGTCCAGGTCTGTTAGACGTTTCGCAACGGTCTTTAAGCTTATATGCTGTGTTTCGTTGAGCTTTCTTGACAAGCAACTTAACGTTTTTATAGCGAGTCATAACCGAAATTTTCCAAACAAGATGGGAGTATTCCTATTTATTCCTAACCTGATAGGTAAGTTTTCGGTTCTCTTTGTTATAGCGGAGGGATTTATTCCACAGTGTATACTTGCAGTAGACTGCTTGCACTGACATATGTTTTTGAGGGGAGTGGAAGGGGAGGGTTTGTTGATACCGAGGGATGGGCATGTTTTCCATCATCAGCAAGTTTGAAAGCAATGGAAGGTGATTTTGCATGGATCTTTATCGCTTAGCATTACCTAAAATCTTGTGATGGGGACGTGTAAACCTCAGAGGAAAGTTGTAAATCAGTATACCCACCCACCCCCAGGGCCATGTACTATTATGAACACAGGAGAGGTGTTCATGACAGCGAATCATAATACATGTACAGTCACTTTATTACGTACAGTAATATTAGAGTGGATTTCATATGACTGTGAAAAGCTCGCAGCATGGGTTATGGGTTACCCAGTTTGCAAGACCTCTTACAAACACTGCTTTATCCACCCCTCCCACCTTAATTTTCTGGGATCGGCTCTTCTTGCTTCTTTTCAGCTCACCCCATGTTGATGGCGAATGCTTACTCAGTTTTTCCTCTTTCATGTTTTCAGGTTATCTTAGGATTGTATTGGCATTTGTTTCATTTTACTACATGCCATTTGATTATGTTAAAGCAGTAGTTGCATACCTAGTGAGTGGGCTGCTGGATGCATTTGATGGCCATGCAGCAAGATACTTCAACCAAAGTAAATAGCACACAGAAAAAAATAGAGCAGATTTCATATGACTGTGAAAAGCTTGTGGCACAAACATAGTTGTGACACAGTCAAGGCAAGGCATGTCAAACCCTAAATCAACCTCTAGGCTGATCTAAGTCAGGGCACAGTTAACTCAAAGATTGAACATGAAATTAGCATGTTGGGTTTTGTGGAGGGAGGAAACCCAGAGAACCTGGAGAAAAACCCTTGAATCAAGGAAGAGACCCAACAAGAACTCTACTCACATTAATATTTTAAAATATTTAAAATATTTTATTATACTGTAGTTTGTTTTATAATGTTTGTTGCTACAGATATGTTATCAGTTTAATAGAAAAAAATTTTTATTTATTCATCAGGCACAAAGTTTGGTGCATTTCTTGATATGTTAACAGATAGGTATGTATAATTATGCATGCAATTTATGTACATTAAATATAATTGTTAATTATATTTTTGCCTTTTAAATTTTTTAAATCTTATCATGCCTTTAGAACCTATCAGCAAACAAGTTTACTCAATTGGAAAATAGAAAAGATTATACCATATTCTACATCCTTTCTTTAATAGCATCCTTTTGTTTATCAACATTACAGTTTATATATTATGGGAAATGCTGGAGCCATAGTGACATGGTGGGCTTGCTTCTCACCAATTAATTCAGCCTGAAATGATTCCTCTTTTGTCTGCATAGATATAAGATTAGGCAGTGGCATTTCCATGGACATTTCCATGGAGTGGTTCACTATGTAACATGTAGAAAAATTGATTTTTGTGGAAGAAGGAAACAGCTGGAGGACCTGAAGAAAAATCATTGAAGTACACAGAAGAAAACCAAACAGCAATTCCATTCATTTACTCATTTATCTAATGTATTCATTTATTTACAGTGAGTAATAGTTTTATTTTTGTGTTATTTCAGATGTGTGACTACATGTTTGTTGATGATGCTGTCTGTTTTCTACCCCTCTTATCTTCTTTTTTTCCAACTGCTGGTTACTCTTGACATCACTAGTCACTGGATTCATGTTCAAAGGTGAATGAGAGCCTTAAGAAATAATGGCCATGAACAATACAAGTGAAGATTTAGTAAGGACACAAGGGGCCACAGTCCCCCTTTTGTTTTTACTTAAGTGGCATTTTCATTTGCAAACTTGGCTCAATCAGTTTTCTGCTACCATTTTCTATAGTCCAGTCCCCCCTTTCTCTGATTCCTATATGTGCCCCTGCTATAGCATCCTCTGGAACCTAGGGGTAAAATCCCAGGTCACTCATTTCTCACTTCCAGAAAAATAACCCTGGGAAAAAAGTCTGTTAGAGCTTGTTCTGGAATTCAAAATTCAAATGGCAGCTTTCAAAAATCCAACCAATCAGAGAGCAGACATTGCTAACCATTTATTTTATTTGTCTAACTATACTTGATACTGATTGGTCAACCCCAGCAGAAAAGAGATGAATCTCAACTTCCAGAACAAGCTCTAACAGACTTTTTTCCCAGGGGTATTTTTTCTGGTATTGAGAAATGAGCAACAGAATTTTACCCCTGGGTTGCCGATCTAGTGAATATGATACTTGTTTGAGAATGCTTCTAGCTGAAAAGGGTGTCTTGATGGATACTAAACATTATTTCTTGTTCCAGTGCTTTGATGAAAGGAGATACAAGTCATAAGAAAATTGATCTTTCTGGGAACTATTTCTTGAGAATCTACTACAAGAAGGTAAGAGGATGTTCTAGAGGTACTTTCCATTCTTGATTTCTTCATTCTTACTATCTCTTTCTTTCATTTTTTCTTTCTTTTTCTCTTTCCATCTCTTTCTTTCCCTCCCTTTCTTTCTTACTTCCTTTCTTTCTTATTTCCTTTCTTTCTTACTTCCTTTCACAGGGAAAAATTTCAAAAAAACCATAATGGGTATAAGTACGTTTTTTTAGCAATTCCCATTAAAAAAACATTGATGGAAAAACAGAACACTT
>WUAP02055447.1:2500-18076 GCA_015163945.2 Stichodactyla helianthus
AAAGAACTGGGTGTGGTCGGTCTATAAACACTGAAAATGACATACCTTTTTACCTGAAGCAGAAGATGAAAAAAGAGGTGTCAACCAAGGTTTACTCTGGTAATAGTACAGATATTTGATAAAGATACTTAAAAACATGCGTGCAAAGTATGTCTCGACTGAAAAGAAGAAAAGATACCCTTCCTTGCTGGGAAAGTTAGAACGAAGGAAAGGAACTAGAAGGAAAAAGTACATGAGTCTCACAGTATTGAAACACAATAAGCTTGCAGACTCGGACGTGGCAATGATATATTTTATATATTGGCATATTTTATTTCTTTGAAGAAATCACAGATGATTTGTCTAACCCTGATTAAGATCATTAACATATTTAACACGATTTCCTTCCTATATCAATACCGACAAGACCTTTTCAAAAACTCTGCACAGTTTTCATATAAATGCTAAAAGTATTTTGATTGATTAAATGCAAAAAATGATGGTCAATATATTATACTCTTTTCCTGATGTCAAATTTCATTCTAACATAATGTGGTTTGAATGTTTAATGAATATAGTTTCATTTTTTCCATCGAATCAATCTTTATATTTTTATCATTTATACTACAAAATGCGCAGGTTTTTGAGCAAGGTCTTATGAAAACTTCTAAAATAATCGAAAAAATATAATATTTGCTGTATAGTTTACACACCTTTAACAGGATTTTTATGTCCCGTCCTACTCCAGTGGAATCAACGATGAAAACGTTAATTGGAAGGTCATAATCATTGTCAGCGTATCCAACAGGTAGTTTGGTTGATACATTAGGGCTTTGGCTGGATTGAATAAGCACCTCAACTCCAGACGGGTTTGTGAATTGAAATTTGTAGGTCAGCGGTTGTTCTTCATCAATCCATCCAGAACAGGTGAAATTAAATATTGTCGTAAAGGCCTCTCCAACGCTGGTGTCCACAGTACATTTTCCACCGCGCGGTGCTTCATTTGCATTCAGAGTGAAGTTAGACATTGCAGCTGTCCCAGAATGTGATTTGGCCGTAACTTCAAGCATGTATTTTACACCGACCTTCAGTGCTCCCTTGGCAATCGATATTCTGGAAACATCAGTTTCTGGTTCAGAAGAGACGTAGTTTACATTTACGTACTCCCAAGATTCAATGTTACCGCCTGTAATCTTTTTTTCTATAACTTTCCAAGAATATGTCAGGTGTTCTTGGCATATGAGACCTTCACAGCTAGCCTGCAGAACCATGTTTTGTTCTGGGGAGTAAAGTCCACAATTGTGCTTGCATCTTAAAAAGAAAAGAAAAGGAAATTACTTGCTTAATATTGTACGTTTTAATCATAATGGCATTTGAATTGAACTTTTAAGCAAAGCCCATAAGCCCCTCGTTGTAGCGTTTTCATACCAATCTTGGGATCGCTTTCCACTCACACACATATACTGCCACCACATTTAATGTTCTATGCATGCAATTTTCAGCTCACGTGATTTGAAAAGTGTACGATTGCATTTGCAATTGGAGCATGTGTTCAATTGCCAGCTATGACGTCAACCTTTTCAAAGGTGTATGTTTTCGTTGACCAAACAGTTTTTCATTTAAATAAGCAAACTACTATAAATATGAAAAACTGTTATGGGACTTTTAGCATTCTCGAGATCAGATTTGTCGGTTATTCTATCCTTTGCTCGCCCTTCTCATCTTCTTCAGTTCCATCCTGTGTATCTTGACAGGTCCATACTTACAAAATTTTGACCTTCATTGTGGCTACTTGATCAACTTTAACGTTATGCTTGGCTATCTTTTCTCTCGAGTCCTTTTTGGCAATCACGATAATTTGGTACTTCAGACCAGTCTTCATCTTACTAACAGGCAGAGTTAAGACTGAACCAGATTCGTTTAGTCTTCCTGTTCCAGTTCCAAAGCATCCAGACTCGACAAGTTTCTCATTCAGTCTTGGGAGATGAACCAACGGGATACGCAAACGGTTGACGTGACTACGAAGATAATGGAATCTCTCTCCTTCTCGTTTGCAATACCATAAGAAAGTCATGCCGTTAGTAGATTTTATTTCAAGGTCTGGATCAAAGGATCCTGTGGCGTCGAGGATTAAAAAATCGTTGTAACCCCGAGCAACGACCGCAGGACCCTTAATAGAAGCATGAAGAGGAGTCCTTTTTACTTTGAAAAAACCAAAATTATAGTTAAAGAGTCTTGTGTCTGGGAATCCAACTCTTTGCTCCAAATAGTAAATCCCGTATTCGAGAGTTCGTTTACTTATCTTCAACGAGTTTACAGATGCATACTTTGTGACTTTTTTCCTGCTTTCAAAATATTCGCTTCCTTCAGCAAGTCTTGATATAGACCACTCAAATTCTAACGATTTGTTAAAAGGACAGTTTTTCGTTGAGTCAAGACCAATTATTGACTTCACTGTAAAGTCGTGGGATTTAAGCGTGGGTGTTGGATCGAGGATGTTGTGTGATAAGCGCAGACTGATATTTGGAGGTCTACAGCCTTTGGTGCCTAGTGATATAAAGAAATGAATATGAGAATTCTGAGGAGTTTGGTGCCAAATAATGATAAACAAACATTTTACGGACAAACCTTGAAGATCTTGAACTAAGAAAAAGTTTGGGTCTACACCTAGAGCACTTTCGTTGGCAAGGGCTCGTTTGGCTGTTAGTATTAGGCTTTCGGCCTCTGCTTCTACAGCGCCCACCTCAAGTTGCACAATAACGCTACCAGGACTTTGTAAGACAAAAAGATGAACACCAAAGAAGGATTTAAAAGTTTGCATAAACGTTTGCACTGATTTCATGGATTATAACCTTGGCAGTTATTACTGTGCGTAGTTAGGGAAAAGGAAGGGAAGAAGGAAAGGAAGGAAGGAAGAAAGACACAGAAACGAAGGAAGGAAAAATAAAAAATAAATAAATAAATAAAAAAAAAACAAGAAGAAGGAAGGAAGGAAGGAAGGAAGGGGAAAGAAACGATGGAAGAAAGGAAGAAAAGGAAGGGAAAAGGAAGAAAAGGAAGGGAAAAGGAAATGAATGAATGGTTTAGTGAGTGATTTACTTGGTCATTATATAAACCTTATTGCTATTTAGTAAATTACTACTGGTTGAGCTCCAGAGAAGGAACTAGGCTAGAATTAAGGCTGTGCACATATTTACCTGTATCCTTTGACAATGACAAACAAAAAGCTAGACATTTCGCGGGGAAGCTGCAAAAGTTTATGAATTGATACATTAAACGTTAGTAAAAAAAGATTCCTTCATACCTTATGTGTAAAACATTGACAAATAAGAATCCTTTATGACTTGATATCAATCGTTCGACCTGGAATACAAGAGTTATGGCATGGAAGAAGCAATGGTTAATGGTTAGCTTGTCCTATGCAACGAACGTGCAAGTGCTTCAGTAAGGAATTTTAAGTACTGCATGCAAACTGAATTCGAATGAAAGGAATTAAGGACCAATAAAGCAGATCTAATTGTCAGTTTGAAGGTTAATGATTGTTCCCACATGAGCATTTTTTGAGAGCAGTAAGAATCAACCATTTGATCATGCAGAAGGTTAAAGTTTTGCATGCAATAAGGTTAACAAGATTAAGACTCGTTTAAGACTCGTGAACCTAATAATAGAATATGTCCGAAGTATTTACCATCAATCAGTACTGAATGAAAAGTTATTTGTGGATATGACAATTTAAAGTAAGAAACTAAGAAACATTCTGGCAAAAGTGACATGGGTGGCGTAGGCTGTTATTGCGTCGCCTCTTATCGCCGTGAGTCCAACGGGTCGGGTGGCTGGTTCGAGTCCTGCGGATGCCACATGTGAGTAGAGTTTGTTAGATGTGTTTTTCTCTCCCTTGCCACGAGGACTATTCCCCGGGTTTTCCGGTTTTCCTCCCTCCGTAAAAATCAAATATGAGTTGAGCGTGTGTGTTGTAAATATTGAATGTAGTGGTAGTGTATGTGTGGAGCGAACCTCACGGAAGTGATGGTTGTAAGATATGCGTTTTTCAGTTATTGCCTTTTAGAAGCAAGCGTTTTCAGCTCCCCTCTCACCTCTGCGGTCTCGGGACCGAATTCCGGACTCGGCATTTCATGTTAACAGAGTTTTGTGTTGGTACTCTTCCTTGATTAGAAGGCTGTTCTCCTGGTTCTTCGGTTTCCCCCCCTCCACAAAACCTAACATGCTAAATTCCAATTCGATCCGCGAGTTAGCCGTGACCTGACTTAGATCAGCACCAAGGATGTTTCAGGGTTTGATTAAATTGAAGTGTGTGTGCGTGTGTGGTGTGTTAAGAAAATACAAAAACATTGCGTTTGTAAATAAGGAAAGCAAACGCATCTCGGAGGCTTCTTTGGTATAGAGTCTACTTAAGTAAAATGATAAAATAGTATAAATATTCCTACGAACGCAATTTACACCACCGTGCAGATGATCTAATTTTAATCTTATTGACATATCCAGACTTTTTGAAGGTATGGATATGTATTCGCTTAATTTTATGCATAGCAAGACACTGAGCACACGAGATTAGAAGTATTAAGAAAAGCAGGTCATTGATCATGCACGATTAATTCTCGAGATAAAGGTTCTTTGCAAGTACATACTATTCTTAGTATGGTATGCATCCCTTCCAATGTAAATAAAAGAAGACACAGTTGAAAAAAGAACCCAAAACAACATTTTTTGTTTAAGTTATCTAAAATGGCGGCTATGACGTGACACACCCCAAACTGGAAGCTCCAATTTCAAATCACTTCATCATAACTTAGAAAAAAACTTTTCGAATTCCCATTCCGTATTGAGTTCAAAGGAAGACTTTAGATTACAAGCGCTTATATGCTCAGCTGTCGTTTAATATGGTATAATAATTCTTGATCGCTATCAAAAGAACCTCTGCCTGGACTTGGCATTTTATCTTTTGGATACGCGTAGCGTAGAAACGAGTTATTGTGGGGACTCGATATGCTAATGTGTCATTCGCTCACTCACTCACTCACTCACTCGCTCACTTAGGTGCTAGCAGTTCGATATCTAAACGTTTATCGACGTCATCCACTCACGAAATATATACGAAATGTTTTTGCTGACATCGCCTCTTAAACGTTTATCCGTCATCTTACGTCGTCTGCATACGAACGTTCCACGAATTGTACAAGTACACGAAAGCTGCACGAAGCTTTCGTAATCTTAACAGGACTAGAAGTAATATTTCAAAAACGAGTGCGAGTGTTTCATTAGGGTTTCCTAACACGAGAAACTGAACATTTGAAAGCACGAGGCCTACGGCACGAAGCTTTCGTAAACGAATAGTGGAGGACTAAGGGATAGAGAAGTGAAGGCCAAAGTTAGACGAGCTAATGAAAATAAGGTCAACCCAAGTCGATGCGTTGTGCGACTCTCTACCAGAAATACCTAAGCTTGTGGTAAGTTGTTAATATTTTACCGTTTACACCTATTTTCATAATTACGCGACCTAGAGCACGCCAGACCTCTGGGATTTTGGCTTCCGTCAATCAAAATAATTACTAACTCAGACTGTTGAAAATTTGATTGGCGGAAGCCAAAATCCCAGACTTTTGCAGTCGCCGATCAATGTCTGGGTCGCGTAATTTTGAAAATAGGTGTAACATTGATATATTGTTTTGACTTGACTCATTGCCAGAAATATTAGACAAAATGGCGTTCGCGCACTCAGTATTCATTATAATGGGGCCGAAACATTGTATGAAAATGTTTGGGATTAGGCAAACTTTCTAAGATTAAAAAAAAAAAACGGCAAATATTTCTCTTTCCTCCATATCCAATCCTATTTTGTACTAGACAAGCTACGTTTAGGAATAAAAAACAACTTCTGAAATGCTGCCCACTCGGTTCCTGGGCTTACGACTTTTATAGCTATAGATAGCTTCATATTGCCATACATTTGCTAGTAACCTGAGGTATCCTGTGGCAAAACACTCGTCGGTTAAGTCAAAAAGCCTTTGGTCTGGATCGTAGCTCCACATTGTAACATCAACTAGAAGGTCTAAAGTATTCGAATAGTCCCTTGAAAGTGTGTTTGCTGCCTTTAAACCGGTTCCTGGAGGGCCTGAAGTTCAAATTCAAATTTGGCATTTGAAGTCGAAAAGGAGAAGCCATTGCTTACCAACAAGGAGTGAACTACGATGACCAACGCCATATGTTTGTTTTCAAATACACTTTAAATATGTATGAAGGGATATCAGTGGGCTTTGTACTCTTTTCGAGCGATTTTATGGCCAGGCTATACTTTTATCTACTGTGGGCTACCTGTGGTGTACTTTTTCGAATATTCTCATTGACTTCCTCTTAATTAGTTTTCTTGATTTTTTCGTCCAAAATTAGATCAATAGAACTTGAATTATTAAGAAAATCATCATTTCTTTGAATTTCATCGTAATTGTAATATCTTTATTGGTGCAACCACTGTTTACGTACGCGGGCTCAAAATGTCCCATATTTCTGGCAATGTTGAAATACACACTACACATGCGTGACATGTTAACTTAATTGTATACGTTACGTAATTTTATACGGGGAGCCCGTTATTGGAGCTGAACCTCTGTGGAAAATCCCTGCCTTCATTGGCAAATTGTATAAAATAAAAATAAGATAAAAGCAAATTAAGATAAATACGAAAGTGAGTGTAATAAGAAATATTTTTTTTCTTTTTCAGAAATTCCTTTGCAGAGAGTAAGTAGTAAAAACTATTTGTTTCCTTGGGCTTTCCCGAAGGTTTTATAAATTTGCCGAGATGATTTGCCAATGAAATGAGAATGCTGAGTAAACTCAGGAACTTTGCAGGAAAATTCCCCCAGTTTGAACCATTACCAAGAGTACCTGACATTTGTTTTAAGGTAATGCGTTCGTGCATTCGTACGCATCTTTTCTGTGCAAGATTTTCATTGTTTGGGTTTGTGGTAGAGATCTTTCAATATGGCGGATAAGCCATTTTGATATTGAACGGCAAATATCTAAAAATCTAAATCGGTGACCTACCCTGATTTTTTTTACTGGTATCTAAAACCTTAACATATCAAAAAATGAAGGTAGGTCTTCGAACTAAATTTTGAGAGAATCGCCAAAATGTCCAAAACTAGGATCGTAAAGGACGGTCAAATTGTGTTGTTTTTGAAACTTTGGCCTGGAAAATTTATTCTTCAACACAATAAAATGAGAAATTTGGGGTTTATTATCACATTATGTTAACTTGTGTATCATTTGAAATTGTTGCTTTTTTATTGCAGTTTGATATGAACTGAAAGAGCTTGTAATCCATCATCCTATTTTGTCCGAAAAAGATGGCAGCAAGTCCCATCTTTGAAAAATATATCTTCTAAACGAATTCGGTGACCCCCATTTTTATTTAATTTTTCTACTCTAGCACTCAAAATTAATATTTGTGCCAAGTTTTTGAAAAATTTTCGACAAAACTTTGCACGATCGCATTACCTTAAGTTGCCTAAACTTTTATAAACAAAATAGACACAAGCAAGTATCTTTTCTAACAAATTTCAAAACCGGCTGAGAAGTAGTGGCAATGGAATTTTAATTATTTACATCGAAAAGTTTCGAAGTGGTATCATAATGAAATTATTATATTGGACCATGGTATGGAATAAGGTATTGAACCACATATGGAACATGGTAATACACCATGGTGGTAAGACACGATGATATGGAACATGGTAATGAGCCATGACAACACACTATGGTATCGAACAACGGAACATGGTAATGAACCATGGTAAGATACTATGGTATGGAACATGGTACTGAACCATGGTGGTAAGGCACCATGGTATGGAACATGGTAATGAATCATGGTAAGACACCATGGTATGAAACATGGTACTGAACCATGGTGGTAAGGCACCATGGTATGGAACATGGTACTGAATCATGGTGGAAAGACACCATGGTATGGAACATGGTACTGAACCATGGTGGAAAGACACCATGGTATGGAACATGGTACTGAACCATGGTGGTAAGGCACCATGGTATGGAACATGGTACTGAATCGTGGTGGAAAGACACCATGGTATGGAACATGGTACTGAATCATGGTGGTAAGGCACCATGGTATGGAACATGGTACTGAACCATGGTGGTAAGGCACCATGGTATGGAACATGGTAATGAACCATGGTGGTAAGAAACCATGGTATGGAACATGGTACTGAACCATGGTGGTAAGAAAGACACCATGGTATGAAACATGGTAATGAACCATGGTGGTAAGACACCATGGTAAGATTAAAAAGATTTAACTATGGTATGGAAAAGGTGTTCATCTTTAAAATAATCCTGCAAAAGCAAGATATCTTTCTTTAATACTCTATTATTCATTAATTACCTTTTTGAAATCTTTGTAAACGATGTTCTTTAAATGATTTGCTAATTTTCATATTGAAATGTATGGTCAATTTTCAGTATACGGTAGCGAAAGCAGGAAGATTTCTTCAAAGTTTGTTTGAATGTTTTGTTATTTTATTATGTAACTGAAATATTGCTCAAGCTAATTTTTCTTTATTTTCTTTTGCGAGGTACGAGAAGAAAGAACAGCAATCTCCGAAAACGCTAAACTCAAGATAACGCATTCAATCTCAAGGACACACGCTTCATGTTTTCCAAAACAACTATCGCCGCCAATTTAACCATTTATGCCGTATTCCCCAACTATACCAAACATGTTCCCCTGCTATACCATCTGCTCTTTTCATTATTCACGTCAATCTAGCCTGCGCCGCATCCGAACAAACCCTTGGAACCTAGCCAAGGGTTTGTTCGGATGCGGCGAAGGCGAACGTCTATCTAGACTTGGACTTAATTTTTTAATGATATTTTGATCTTGAAGATGTAGCTTTTAAATCCGGAGTTGACTCCCATAAGGAATTGGAGGTGCTGGTCTAATATTTTGGAAATGACCCCTAAAAGGTAACTGAGTCTCGTCCTTGTGCGCGTGGCAACTAGTAATTTCTACCACTGCAGTGCACTGGCTAGGTACTGGCTAATTCTATAAGTGGTCGCCTTAGATTTTCAACACCCTAAACGGTACCAAACTGCCGCCCCCTCGCCCCTTTTGTATGAGAGTCTCCCCTGTCGGGACTTTTAAATTTTGCTTTTTGTTAGAGGAATAGAGGAACATACCATATCTGCGATATCCAACAACATGACAGGCTCCAGGATGTGGTTGATGATGAACAGCGGAGTCATATGAAAGACATATACTGTATAGGTCTCTGGAGAGGGAAAAAAAAAAAAAAAAAAAAAACAATTCCTATAAATATTACGGTTTCTTAAGTTTACCTTTGAGTATTGTTTTGTATTGAAATTTAAATAACATGATATAAATGTGGTATGAAAAAAGTCTGCTGACTGAAAAATCCTTTTCTTGGAGGGAAAAAAAAAACCAAAAACGTCACATCGTGCTGTTTTTGATGCTGTTTAGTTTATATGATACCTGACCTTGTTAGGAATCATATATAGGTATCATGAATACATTATTCTCTTTCTTTTACAGAGCTACATTTGATTTTGAGCAAACTACATTTGTATTGGGGATTGGGCCGAACATAACGAGCATTCATCATAGCGATTGTCTAGCCAGTCAAGATCTACCTATACCAATTATTACAAAAGCTCTATTCAACTCTATTTTATAAATAAAACCGATCAATGGGACTCATCTAATGAAAATAGAAAAATGGATAGAATACGAGCTATTGAAAACATTGAAATCCATTACATATGAATTTGAAATGCAAATAGCAAAAGCGAAAAGGATCAAATATAGTAATTTAATTGTGACCTCATGTGTTAATAATTATTTGTAGCCAATGCTTTAGCTGCGCAGGCCTATCTGACGAGTTATGAATAACATCAACAGCTGCCCACAGCCGCTAGCTGCAATTTGACAAACGAATTTTTTTTTTATTTTGCTATCTGTAAGATTTGTAAGATCTTGTGTGCTCGTTGTTATCAAGGTTCCTATAATGGCTCACCTGCGTTATTCCGTAAGTTTTTTATCGTTATATTTACTGGGAATCGACCAAACATTCAGTTTGACTGATTGTTTTGTCTTGTGTTTAGGGTTGTGATTTGAATGTGTGCTGTGGGAAATTTCTTTGCCCAGCTAGGAAAAAAAAAATGCCTTGAAAATATACCTAAATATCTAAGAAGAATTTTGAAAAAGAAAAAAAATGTGGCCCTCTTCCAGCTTTAGAGACACTACTTTTACGAGTTTTTGTGGCTTGTAATCGAAAGGCCGTATACACCCATTTGAAAAAAGGCTGTCGGTCGGAGATCTGAAAGGGCACGAGGTGTTAACTTATTTTAAATTTAAGCTTTATTTTTAACTTAAGTTTCATCTTTGAGCAGTTTCCAATTAGTAAATAGCTAAATACGACATCAACTTTGAGCTATGATCTTTGCTGGCGAATTGTCGATCTGGCTCAGATATCAGATTTCAGATTTCAGATCGCCGACCGACAACCTTTTTTGAAATAGGTGTAATTCTGTGGCAAATTTTAAACTAGCTATTACTTATTCGGTGATCCTTTAATAATAGATTTTCGTCCGCTCCGTGTAGGGGAGAAAACCTTTTAGTTGCTTCTTTTATGCTAGAAGAAAACAAGTAAAATTATTTCACTTGTTTTATGATTAAAAAAAAAGTTTTGAATGAAGGTGACTGGATTTTATATTTAACTTTTTTTTAAAATAGCATCTTTTTTAACGGAAATTTAATTTAATGCTGATTTCAAATATGAACAGAAAAGTAGGGTGTCCCGAACTACTTTTTGAGATAGTCAAGCTTGAATGTAAGGGTGTTTATAAGTTTGGGAAGCGAAAATCTCGTTAGCCGAAGTGAGTAGGAAAAAAATTTAAAGCTCAAAAGGTAATAGATGTACGAAGGCAATATTTGTACAGATATTAACTGGTTGATTCTACAATATGACATAAATAGCTTTAAGATAAGGAGATAAAAATACCTGGATTTGGCATATTTTGTTCAACCAGTGCCCGGAAAACGTCCTTGTGAAAAAGTGAAGTTTTGTACGAATTTCTGCTCGACTTGATGGACGTTTTCCGGGCACTGGTTAAAAATTTTTAAAAATTTTTTATAAGACATAGATTTTTAGGAGCTTTTTCATATAAGCACATAAAAAGTATATGGTCCCGCGTGCAAAATTTGAGGTTTTTATCTTCCGAAGGTAACCATGGTAATTCGGTGGAAATTATGCGCGCGCATGCTTGTGGCCTCAGAAACTCGATTCAATAGTAGCCAGCCACTGCCAGCCACCTTAACTGCCTTTGAGTTAAGTGTATATAAGCAGGGCTGAAAACGAGCCCGCGGTTTCGTCGTAAATCGCGGGCTCACACATAAAATCACAGGAAGTCCAATCCAGATTAAAGTTTAAATGAAAATAAAATCATAATAAACGTCTTCTAACATTTCATTTTATGATTTTTCTGTTTTCTCGTGTTAGTTAGCAGCCTATCTTTACTTCAAATAACTAAAATTCAATAAAAATCGTCGTATTATCTGCATTTTCTACTTGCCCAAATTGGGCTTCCTGTGTAGTTTATCGTAAAAATCTTGAAATTCAGGAAAAAGTGCAAAAGTTAAGCTCGTTTCTGAAGAGTTAAGAAACATTTCTACATCAGTTCATTGACCAATGACTAAGGCTCAATATATCTTTTGTAGAACTTTTTTAGAGCTTGTACAAAATGCTGTTAGCTGAAAACCTCGAACCATTTTGGTTTTAGATCGTATGTTTTTCTTTTCATCATGAATGATTATTGGCACATGCGCACACGTTTTTCAGCCCTGCTGTGTATATAAATAATTTAAATGCAATGAAGTCAATTAAGTTTTTCCGACTTGGGGTAAAACAACTCGATCAATTTAATTTTGGAAACATCACGTTCACGAGTCGCTTCTATGGTAAGTCTTTCCTATGTGGTAGATTAATAATTAGATAGTGTACCAGTGTACAATCCAGAATCCGGAATCCACGGAAATTTGGCTTTTGAAATTCGGAATCCAGCACTTGCAAACCGAAATCCAAACAAATTTTTTTTTTTGGCAAGGCAGACTTCTCAGTATTAAGTCACATTCGTTAAGATAGGGGTAATCAAATTTACAAAACATTTAAAAAAACTGAGGGATTTTGAGTTGAAACGGTAGCAACACTGGTTGCCGACATCTTTTTTACTTTTAAAAAGATTCTTGTATCTCCCTGGGAAGACTGAATTTAAGTTTTTTATGATAACAGAGCAAGGAGAGATGTTGTACAGATCTATAATTCATGATTTCGTGTGGCGGTACAATCGTTGGCAATAATGCTCAGTGAGTGCGTTCAGGGTCTTTTCATTGACTCGTCTAAGGCAGAACTACAATTAATAAATATAATTCCTTGGCCAGCAACCAATATTTTTCAGCTGTGGCCTTAATAGAAGTTTAAGGTTCAAAAAGAGCAGAAGGAAGAAGAACTTCTCCGAAAGGAGTGCATGACGGCTTTTTTCCCCTAAAAAAAAATGTTAACTCAGATTATGCAATAGACCTTTCACGAATTCGCTTGGATGATCACGAAACAATGGTTTCAAGTCGAAGTTGGCCTTTTGGGTCATCTTTTTCTTGGCCATTTTCTAAGATGTGGATTCACATGTAGACTCTTATGATGTAAGTGTATTAAGATCACTGGAGCTGTATTCCAGTTCGAGTCGAGTCATTCCTTGCAGTGCAAGTCCATTGAATTTTTGTTAACTTTGAGTCTAAATGTCTCGAAGTATTTCCGTGACTCATTAGTGATCCTCAAAAGCGCCTTAGAAGGGAATAATATTCTCCAAGAGTACTTAGACACTAAGTGGATTAAGAGTACTGTAAACAGAAATTACGAAACGAGATCACCTTAAAACGAGGTTCATTAGAAAAGATGAACGATTAAATAAACTGTGGTCGTTGGTTCAAATCCCATACAACCCAGAATTTTTCTAATCAATCAGTTAGTAAGAATTCTAGGTTCGAGTGCTGGTAGGCATTACTTGTGTTTAAATAAACTGTAAACAGTAAATATCCCTTAGGAAACAAAAAAGCAATATAATTAACAAAAAGAGACACTAAAAATGGCTTTTTTCGCATTAAAGTGACGAAAAAAGAATGAGAAATCTAACAGAAATCTAACTACTATTGATTTGTGGCTGGCCAATCAGTAGGGGGAAAAAACCGTTGATTTTCAAAAAGCGATTTTGCTAAAAGGATCAAATTAATTTTTTTCCAGATTTTTGTTTACAGCAGGTTGATCAGTATGGGTTTATACAGAATGTCACAGGATACCTCTTGAAAGAATGGCATCTTGACAACAACTGCTCCATTTGTCATACTTGAAAAAATAAAAAACTTAGTTTAATTTAAATGTCGTCTTTTTACGTTGACTTGAATTCAAATGTAAATAATCCAGATGGCAATTATTTCTACGTTATTGAAAGTTTTATCAAACTCGCACTGCGATTTTCTTAAGCTAAAGTGTTTCTTTTTTTCTTTCAGTAAGATGATTCGATAGAGAAGTAGTGTGTCAATGGCGACGGAGAATTCGCTGAACAACTCGAACACGTCTTCATATCCGCGTCGACTTCTCGACGAATTCGCAGGATACACAAGTTTACACGGATTTCATTTTGTCATCGAGCGCAACTCTGTCATTCGGCGAATAGTTTGGACGATTTTGCTTTTTATTGGATTTTTGTTTTTCGGGTTAACCTTGAAAGAAAGCATTACAAAGCTAACCGTCCACAAAACTACCATAAGTAGGGAGATTGATTACTCGTCTGAGCTAAAGTTCCCTGCAGTCACCCTCTGCAATGTCAACATGATGAAGAAATCCAAGATTCTCGGGACAGATTCCCAGTATTTCTTAGACCAACTAGATTATCTCTTAACGGGGAATAAATTAGAAAACGCAAATCGGAAAATCAATGCTTCGTTTGACATTGAGAAAGCAGTACGTGAAAATGGACACACGGCCAGAGACATGGTAAAATTGTGTTCGTGGATGAATGGTGCAGCCTGTAACTACCACAACTTTACAACCTTTGTTGATTATAAGGTAGGTTTTTGTTTTTATTTTTATTTTTATTTATTTATTCCTTTGGTTTTTGTTGATAGATTGGATTTCGTATGAGAATCTAATTAGTGGGAAACGATACGGCAAATTCGTAGCCGTACCGTAGCTGTGCTGTACTTTACCGTACCTTAACTACGCTTTGTGATTGGATGATTTACAAGAAAACAATGGGAAGCTATTTCAGTGTTACTGCATACCGTACTGTGTACGTTGTAAGTCAGTACCGTAAGTTTCCTACTCTTACAAAAATGACCCCAGATTTCGTAAGAGTGGGAAACGATACGGTAAATTTGTTTGAATTGTTCGAAAACAATGGGAAGCCATTTCGGTTATACGACATTTAAAAAAAGCTTTCGATTTAAGGTTACAAACGCTGATTTGTCAATAATAGTACAAATATCCCGGAGCAGTATGAAATAAGTATATTTTTCATTCTTGGGGATGACGAAACTGAATGTTCTTTAGGTTCTGTATTCATTATGGTCTGCGTATGTCTATTGCCTCCCACATGGAACGAAGCGAACTCCCTGGCAGTTCCTGGTTAGTCATTATGAATAGCGGTGTTGGAGGATCGGACCTTGTGCGTTTTTGAGGTGAACATTCCCGAAACGTACGAGGCAAATTTATGCGGTATTCTTCCTTATTGCAAAAGTAGGACACGTTCATCACTGTGGAAAACTGGAGTTTTTAATTTTTTAATGAAAAGAATGGCCTTCATCATAGCTGACGTATGTTACCATGGTAATCTTATCTAAAACCTAAAATCTAAAATCATGAACTACCGAAAACTCTAGGGAGCCACCTCAATCGAAAACCTGATATGATGCATTTTATATTTTAGAGTGGACTGTGTCACACGTTTAACTCAGGTGAAGATGGTAACCCTATCGTTTGGGCTAAGGCAGCCAGCAAGGATGATGGTCTTCTGCTAGTGATTGATGTCGAACCTATGGAATACTGTGGTCCTTACAGCTATTTGTCTACGGGCATACAGGTCATGATTCACGAGCAACATATCCAGCCCAAACTTATAAGGGATTATGGGGTAGAGGTGATGCCAGGTGTGACCACTTATTTTCAGATAATGAAACAAAAGGTATACTCACAGTTCTATGATGCACAATATTTCAGCTTGCCATGCACTGCATATCACCATCATCCTAGAAATTATAATACATTCAGTTTGGCACAAGAGGTTTTGCACGTGACGGCGGCCATGTTGGATGGCAGAAAAACAATAACAACAAAAACACCTGAGGTCTAACTCCCAGATCGAATTGGAATCTAGCGTGTTGGTTTTTGCGGAGGGAGGAAAACCTGAGAAAAACCCTGGAATAGACCTAATTCGCTTGGGCGTAATGTTTTCCCAATTCAGACCTCTTGGGAATACGATTCTTTGTTTGAGGTT
>WUAP02055558.1:0-54150 GCA_015163945.2 Stichodactyla helianthus
CTAAAACGTGCTTAGTTCGAAGTGCTCAACGAAATATTGTTTAGAAATATTACTTTTACTCCATTTTGAGTCACATTCAACGCAAAAAAGCGAAGTGGGAGCTATCAGTATTATGCGCAGCCGTGGTGCGCAGTGCAAAACTACGGAATTACCTTAAATAAAAAGCGTAAAGAAAGAGAGGAGGAGGAGGAGGAGGAGGAGCAGGAGGAGGAGAAGAAGAAGAAGTAGAAGAAGAAGAAGAAGAAGAAGAAGAAGAAGAAGAAGGAGAAGATGAAGAAGAAGAAGAAGAAGAATGATGCACAAAACAATAGTTCTAAGTCGAGGTTGGGTGTAAAATGTTGTTACTATCAAGTCCAACATCAATTTTTCAAGGAGTAATATATGTATTTCATCGATTATTATATATTAATAGACCTGTATATTCAACTTTTTCACATTATATGTTGATGAATATACTGATGCATAAGTTATAAAAGTCATTCAAGGTAGTTAACCTTCATGCATACTTTATTGACGAACTATTTTAAGGGGGGAAAAAGAAACCCAGATGTTTTGTGTGTTCATGTGTTTTAAAAAAAATATTGTATTGTTTTATATTAATTTTTCAAAGAAATAATTTCTACACAAAGGCTCAGCGTAAATCTCCAGTAAAAATTTTAATTTTTTATTGAAACATCATATTACTGTTTTCTTTTCTATGAACAAACCGTAAGGAAAGAGATAGGGAGGGAGTTTAGGTGTTATTATGACGTCCATACTCGAGTTTCGTGGTCATTCAGGCGAAATCAGACTAGAGCTAGCTATTGATGGTTCCGACCAAAACAATAGCAACCAATCATCTTCGCAGGATTTTTCCCAGTGGAATTAAGACCTTGTCCCACAAACAACAACACGTTTTCTGTTTTGAAGGGAACTACAAGGATTACAAGGAAATTTTATTTCATTTTCATGAGACAGTAAATAATTGAAACAATGTATAATAAATTTTCTGCGATCAAAGTTTTAAATGCTGAGATATTCTGGCAAATTTGTTGAGCTTGTGGGACTTAGCAACGGTAACTAAGTTGAGTCGGAACCATGAATTGCACCGTGATCCCGTTAGGGCGCTTCTCTTTGCAGTGAAATTAAAAGCGCACAGATCCGCGCCGAAAATCAGGTGGTCTAGAACTATTTTTAAATCAGAGCAAAACAATTGTAAGAACTACAAGTACTTTCTAAATGCAACAATAACTGACACTTCATTATTCGCTCATTCTTCACATCCGGATTTCTTTAATATTCCTTTATTGTCAATCACTCGCGAAGGATTCCAGGGATTTGCGGTGTCATCTCAACCTCGTTAACGGCTCTGAAAAGTCTCATTTTCAAATCTGGGAAAAAGCAATTTGCATTTCACTTAAAACTTAATGAATACCCTTAATTTAAATGAGGTTGGTTGGTATCATGATATCAAGACTAAGTGATGATATATCAAGGTGCGAAAGTTCCCTTTAACTGGGAATAGCGGAAAATAAAGAGAAAAGAAGAGAAAAACTCAGGTAACAATCAGTAAGGCCAGCTGCAAGTGTCATGCTACTAAAAACATAAAGGCGATCAAGATCCCAGAACGCTGAAATACCTCCACATATTTTGAAGGTAATTTCAAAGGGCAAAATCTAATTCTGAAAGAAGGTATATTTCCTACGTTGCTTAGTGGATCGGGAAATTCAACTCAACAATTGCGGTTATTTAACATCTCATTTTCCCTTCAACTCAAAATGACACTTTTACTGCATATATTTTGTAAGGTATTCATCAAAATTTTGAGCAATGTCCTCTAGTGAATCAGTAGCATAACAGAAGATTTAATGTTACACTATGCATAGCATTTAGACATCAAATTTTATATTAATAAGATCTCTTCACTCGTATTTCTTTCGCTGGTAGATTTATTGTAAACTCCGATATGAATTTATACTCGCAATCTTTTGACCGTACTTAATGTACTCCTTGAATGAACTAGTACGTACTAGTTTCTGAATGTACTCTTTCAATGTATTAGTTCCTGAATGTACTCTTTAGATGTACTAGTCCGTGGATATATTCCCGACTTTTTTTGATTGATTCTCTCCGTATACGGCTCTACTGTCTCTCTGACGGCTACTCTCTCAACTATTTAGTATAACCCGGTTCACAACATACTTTGAGAAATCGAAAGAAACACTCATTTTAGAAAGATTGTGACATGATACATAGGGCCAGTAATGCCCTCGAGCCATTTTTCAGGCTTCCGTACTCTGACAAGGACTTCTACTTAATTCTCTACCTTCTATAGTGTGGCTGTTTCTATTAACATACCCCAAGATTTCTTATTAATGATATAACTATCGATGAAATACCCATATTTCGAAAAATTGTTTTCTTCGCGCTATGTGAAAATAACAACATTATGGTTTGGACAGTTTACAGGCGAACAAAAAACTATTTGAAAGCAATAAGGTTTATTCATCGATATTATATATTAAACAGAATATTACATGGGTGCTCGGAGATACGAATCTTATCATCTCGCGTTGAAAATCTCTCACTCGTTCGCTTCGTTCACCATCCAACGCGTGAGAGATGTTTTCACCACTCGAAGGTAAAATTTGTATCTCCAGTACCCATTTAATATCCACTTTTTTGTCTTCTACTTTTAGTTCCGTGTCATATGCGAAGTTTAAATTATATTTAGCGCGGGATAAACGTTGCGCTTTACTTCCCCAATACTTCTTTCCAACCAGGAGACATATCCTCCGAGTAACCGAGAATTAAACTGATTCAATCGACTTTTCAGACTCTCAGTCTCAGATGCCTTTCGTGCCGGACAATTCGTTAGCTGTAAAACAAAAACAACTAAGCTAAACGATCTCTTTTTTCGGACTTGTTTCAACTAAACTGCCTCTAACATCGGAAGTTATGCGCTAAAAATTGTTTGGCGGCGAAAAAAGTCAGTTTCCACAAAAAGTCAAAATTAAATATCCTATTCAAAACTTGTAAATGCTAGATAGCGCTGACCTATCCTAGAATTGAGACTCTCTTTAAGGTAATATCGTGGATACCGTAAACCCTGTGTAGTGGAACATACCCGTATAGGTGATATATACGAATGCCCGCGCCCCCCTCCCGGAAGATACCGAATGAATTCTATATATTGTAAGAAAAAAAGTTTCTATGTAATCTAATCTTTATGTTATTTGATATGAAAAGAAATACAACGAAGTTCTCAAAATATGGGTAAGTAAGTCCAGTACAGTGCCAAAGCCCCGATTTCATTACCGTAGCAGTTTCTTCGTGGTGTTATTGTGTAAATTATATATTATTTAATCAACAACTCTTCTTTGCTTTATTGCTTAATTATCCCGAAGTCCACTGTATCAGATTAGTACATAGCTTAGTACACGATGGTACTACTTACTGAAATCAAGGCTTTGGCTAACTCAACTATATCTTGGAAAAGGACTATTCTTTCAGTTGCAGTGACATGATGAATGTTCTGAAGAAAGAGGAAGAACAAAAGAAAGAAAGAAAGAAAGTTTACGAAAATTTCTTTAACGAAAGCCGTATCAAACGATAGTAACATCCGTAGATAGAATAAATTCTTGAAACTCTTGTTGAAGTGAAATAACAGCTTTAAACTCTTAACCGCTGTATCTAAGGATGAGAATTCCTGTTTCTTGCTCATCTCAGTATGAAAACAGCCAGAGAGAGAAAGAGAGAAATTCTTTTGAAAAGTCTTTTATCTGTACCGAACTTACATGCTTCGATGTAAATTATGCCTGCCGTTAAGTCAGAATGCATTTAATATAAATCTCTTTGAACCAAGGCTGCGAAACCATTTAAATACTACATATGCTGAAAAGCACACTGGCGGACGCAATTCGAAGTAAAAAAGGCTTTCATACATCTTGGCTACATTTTGCAACACACGATGTTTGTTCAACGTCGTTTGGGCTTCCAAATGCACCTTGTTCATGATTAATCGCTATGACTTGAGCCGCTATTCAGTACAACTAGAAACTTTTAATTAAAGAATGCAAATTATTCATATTATAGATTAAGTGAAAGTTGATTACTATTCTCTGCGAGGAGGCAAGTGCTTTGATGAAGTTTCCAGCTTTTAATTATTTTCGTTGCAGCTGGGTTCCTTCAAAGAGGTTATTTCATCCCATTTATTTCCCAACCTGTGAGGTTTATCGGTTCCCACGGTAACAAACCATGCTTTTGTTTCGAGTACACGTCGCGTACTAAGTTCATAACAAGATCATTAATAGTGTCTTTGTTTCATGAGCACTAAACATCAGTTTTCCTTTCTCGAAGAAATCTATCCCTTCTGGTATAAATTCACTTTTGGCAAATAATTTCATCAAATACTTCATCTTCGTCTCCTCTTCTACCCACAATTTTGTATTTTTTTAATGTATAAGAGCCAAGTCTCGCACACTACTGGTCCATTCAGTGTATCTAGCACATGTCGATCTTATAGTGCGACCACGGGACTTGTATTTCCTTGACTGTTAGAGCGATTAAATATTAATCAGTTCCAAACTCTTCTTTTCAGCAAAGCAAAAACAATAGATATGAACTGTTAATAACTAAATATTTAACCTGCTGCAAGATTATATACGTTACAGCTCAAGGTGTACCAGCACGGTGTGACAACATCTACTCAAGTTTGATTAGTGATATTAAAAAACATCCAAGCACAAATTTCCTTGGATTTACAGAATTCGTTGTAATTGTTGTTGAAAAATACGGCATTTTTTGAACGACTCTGTGCACTTTTAGTGTTGAATCACGTTTGCTCAGTCACAGGACAGATAGTGTTGAAGTAGTATACCGCACAATGAAAAAGCTTGAAGGACTTGTTCACAAAGATTAGAAGAAAATTCCAGAAGCGACAAAAAGGAGCGAGCTTTTCAATTAGCGGTATTAAGTATGTCCAACAACAGTACAAACGATACGAGTTTACAAGCAGAGGAAGGAGAAATGGACCACCGATCACAAATAGCAATAATTCTGCAAGCAGTATCCTTAGCAGTGATCATGTTCTCCTCTATCTTCGGGAACATTCTTATTCTTCTTGCTATCTACATGAACCGACATCTACGCGAGATCACCAGTGTGTTCATAGCTAATCTGGCTTGTGCGGATCTTCTCCTGGCTGTCTTAGGGATGCCATTCACCTTAACGGCGTCCATAACGCATGACTGGATTTTCGGACCCCATTGGTGTAAAATCAACGGACTGTCGAATTCAACCTTCTGTATCGCGTCGATGCTCTCGCTAGCAGCTGTTTCTATCGATCGGTACATTGCGATTATAAAACCATTAAAGTACAAACTTATTATGACTCCAAGAACTGTGGTAATGATGATCATATATGTCTGGTTCCAGTCGATTTCCTGCGCGCTTCTGCCCATCTTTGGCTGGTCTAGATATACGTATATCAAGAATGAGTCCATTTGTACGGGTGACTGGAGATACAACATTCCATATACATTGTTCATATTCGGTATTTGTTTCTTTGCTCCTCTTGTTATCATGGTCTATAGCTACTGTCATATACTTAAGACAGCGCGAGAACACTCGAGAAGGATTGCCGTACCTCGTGTAGGTCAGTTAGGTAACGACCCTCTTCAAACAGCAGTGGCAGTGCCCACGGCTAAGCACACTAAACTACACGCCCCGCACTTCAGTTTATCGCTTCGTCACAATAAAAACGAGATTAAAGCAAAAGAAACGAGGTATTTAAGGGACAAAAAGGCCGCCAAAACCTTGCTTATTGTAGTAGGATCGTTTTTACTTTGCTGGTCTCCTCATTTTATTGGCATGACGTGTTTATTATTCCCGTCATGTTCTTGGCCTGATGAATTCTTCGCTACCACGACCTGGTTAGCAATGATGAACAGTGGATGTAATCCTGTCATTTATGGCGCCCTAAATCGACGATTTCGCCACAGCTTTATGGACATCATGTGCTGTGGACGGCTGAAGAAACACCGGGTAGAGAGCGAAGCAGCGATGCAACAACCAAGTTGATGAGTGGAAAGTTGTTCAATACGGCACACCGCGATCAAATGTCAGCGCATGCGCGAAATAGATATACGTGGACAATTAAAAAGGAATTGGAGAAGTTTTGTGTTGTTAACTTCGTTGATCTTGTGTTTTTTCACTGTGAATGTCGTTGAAAAATCTTGCGCAGCCCTCTTGTCCAACCTTGAATGATTTTTCCCCAAAAACCCTGATCCCACACGGAACAGCGTTTTAGCATGGAAGGTATAGTCACCAGAGACATGCCCACATTACGTGGTCTGTCCCTGATCATACCAAGGGGTTAATCATACATGGTCTAGGAGCCGATTAACCTCTCCCATCAAGCCTTAAGTCCCACTTCTGGCCGAGCTTCCTGATCATACACACCTGGGATAGCGGAGTTGGGGCCGAAATCTCCAGCTGAACCGTAAAGCCATACGACGCTTCAGCAATCGAGTCTGGAAGTATGGTCCCGAAGTTTTCAATCAATAGAAGTCTAGCAAATCAAGTAGGAGTATCGAAATTTTTGATTGAGTTTTGCACAGAAATGCGTTTCCCTTTGGACCGCCGTTAATAATTTTATAGAAATGTTTGGCGCATGCGCAGGTGTTATTCAGGTGACTGCCCTTTCACGTTTTCTTTTTGCGCCACCGAGTTGCCACAGGCCAGGATGGACTGCGAATTCTCAAAATTTAACATGCTGTTCCTATGCAAGTATATTTGCACTAGGAACAGCAGTATCGACCATAGGGAAATTATAAAGAAAAACCAAATCGCGCGTTATAAAAAATGTTCTACTAGTTTTTTACTTGATTCATTCGGTTTTTCTCGTGTTACTTAGTACACCATTTCGGACTTAAGTACAGAAAATAAATAAAATACAATGCTTTTGAGTTTAAATTTGAATTTTATTTCCATTTTATCATTTATCTAGAGGGCTCCCTTTGACTGAACATAGTTGGGAGACAATCAAATAGCCAACATTCTTAACGTTTATGGTAATATTATGTATTTTTAAAATCTCTTTATTATATGTTTGCTTTATAAAAAAACTGTTACCTCTACTGATTTAGAAGCGACTAGAGAGCAGAAATTGCACGTGTGAACTAACTTTACAGTTTCTAAGGGATAGATTAAGAAATAACTCTTTTTTGGGGGGTTGGGTGGGATTTCTGTGGTGGGGGATCTCTCTCCCCCCCTACCCAGATATTTTGACCAACAATATTTGATACGGTAAGTCAGAAACATAATTCACAGTACATGTTTTAGTTAACAAGGAGCAAACGGCTGTGGTATTGTGCGTTCATGTCCCTTAGCAGGATGCGACGTTGCCTGGAGCGGGGACATCATACCGTGTGTCCACCCGTGAAAACTGTTGCGCGCGACGTCGTGAAAGTAGAACTCGTTTCTAACTTCTGCGAGGCGACGTCGCGCGCAACGGTTTCACGGGTGGAAACATGGTGCGATTTCTCCGCTTCAAGCAACGTCACAACCTTTACTATAATAATAATAATAATAATAATAATAATAATAATATTTTTTTAAATTTAATTTTAATAATATAATAATAATGAATATTTAAACAATTGAATAACTCTCCTAAAAAAAAAAAAAATAATAATAATAATAATAATAACAATTGATCGCATCATCATAGTGCGAAAGGAAACATTAGAGGTTAGCCCTGTCGAGAATATCTCCCAGATCGAATTGGAATTTGAAAGTTGATTTTTACGGAGGGAGGAAAACCGGAGAACCCGGAGAAAAACCCTCGAAGCACAGGAGAGAACCAACGTCGCAACTCTACTCAATAATAGCTCACGTGCGATATTTTTGCTCACAATAAAGTCTAGGTCGAGGCACGGAGTGAACGAAAGAATGTTGCTCACAGTCTTGATTCAGATCTTATTCTGTGTTCGATCACTTAACCAAAATATCCAAAATGGGCTACTGTTGTCCAAAATGCCAAAGTATAATAATCAAGCTCGTTCCAATTGACCAAGGTGTGTCTTTCTCGGCGCCATCGAATTTCCAGTAGTATTGTAGGTGATATAGATGACTTAGGACGTGCGCACACCTACTCATAACACATTACCTGTGTAGGCGGTGATCTGAAGGACAAGCGAGAGCTACAGTGGACGTTTTTAACACGTGAGTAGGTTACGTAAGAAGAGGTAGGTGGTAAAAATTCATATGCTATCGCTCCTAAAACGAAAGGATGTTAAGAGAGAAAAAAAAAGTGGCCTTTGGTTTACGAGAGTAGCACTTATTACCTTCCAGCTAATAAACTTTTGGTTGATTCTTTGAAGCGGAATCGGGAAAGCTGAGAATTCTCTATCTGTAAGAGTAATTTCTTAGAGCTATGGTAAGTTGAGATGGTTAAACGATGTTCATTTCGCATTTCAGTTCACTAGCTTCTAATCTTCAAACTCTGAGAGGTACTTTGTATGTTATCCTTCATTGCACATAAAAACTATTGTGTTCATGCAAAATGCCCCTTAAATTTGATGCAAATGAGCCAAAACGAAATGCTTTATGGGTCGTAGGAAAGCAGTGCTTTTTTCACATTCGAAAAAAACCGCTGTTCGTAATGACCACATCCATGTATTTGCACAGGCCTAGCCTCGTTTTTAAGTACATTATTAACATACAATAGGAAAATACGTGGAATTTTTTGTGTTGTGCTTGGGTTGTTCAAAGATCACCGAAGGATTACTGCAGCAAGCGCTTTCGTTTGCCTTCAAATGTTTCCACTTGAAGCTCGTTTCCAATCTTTTCACGCGCATCATAGGTAAGTTTTCACCGCGCCTATAGTGAGTCTAAAGAAGCTTTGGGCTGATATTAATCTGCGGCAAGATAGAGAGACGACGAGAGAAAGATTTTTCCGTACGCCTTAATTCCCGGATCGCCAGCCGAGTTACCGTACTACAGCTTCTAGGAACGCTGGCCGTAACCTAGCTACGCTGACTGTAACCTAGCTACGCAGGCCGTATCCTAGCAACGATGGTCATAACCTACCAACCCACGTTCTCTACTCGTCCAGACCTTTCACAGGAAACTATCTTCTTGAAGCTTTGCCGAAACCGTCTGTTCAGAAAACCATAGATAATAGGATTACATCCACTGTTCATCATCGCTAACCAGGTGGTGGTAGCGAAGAATTCATCAGGCCAAGAACATGACGGGAATAATAAACACGTCATGCCAACTATGTGCGGAGTCCAACAGAATAAAAACGTGCCCATGACCAGCAGAAGGGTTTTGGCTGCTTTTTTGTCTTGCGTGTATTTCTTTTCTGCTTTTTGGCGTTTAGTTCTTTCTTGGTTGATGGATTTCTCTTGTGCGATGTCTTTTTGTTGTGCGACGGACTTTTCTTGGGCGATGTCTTCTTCTCGATCGGCGTTCTCTTGGATTTTATCGTCCCGCGTTTTCTGCTGCAGTTCTGTTTCGCCCAAAGCTCCGACGGCCGTCAAAGCAGTTTTAATACGCTTCGAATGGTCGTTTGCGGTTTTAAAGATGTGGTAATAACAATAGGTCATGATGATCGCAGGAAAAAAGAAGTTCAGAGCAAAAAGAAATAGCACATACGGTACGTCGGACGGCCAGTCTCCGGTGCACATGGACTCGTTACGAATATAGGTGTAACGCGACCAGCCAAATATTGGCAAGAAGGCACAACAGATCGACTGAAACCACACCCATATTATCATAAGCGCAACCGTCCTTCGAGTCATGATTAAGCGGTATTTCAGAGGCTTGGTTATCGCGACGAATCGTTCGACAGAAACTGATGACAGCGACAGCATCGAAGCGAAACAAAAGATGCCATTCGACATTCCATGGAATCGGCACAAGTGCTGGCCGAAAATCCAGTCATACGTTATGGACGACGTTAAGGTGAATGGCATCCCTACGACAGCCAGGAGAAGATCCGCACAAGCCAGATTAGCTATGAACACACTGGTGATCTCGCGTAGATGTCGGTTCATGTAGATAGCAAGAAGAATAAGAATGTTCCCGAAGATAGAGGAGAACATGATCACTGCTAAGGACAGTGCTTGGACCAGAATTGCCCACGGTGAACGCTTGTCGTGATCCTGGATCCAGTTTGTATGGTTAAGAGAGATGTTAATTGATGGCGTAGCATTCATATTTTCCTGTGAAGACAGAAAAAAGCCTCGCTATAAAATGCGCCTCACAATTTTGCCACCTGTTCTGATTAAAGCTAAAGGACCAGGCCTTGCGCTATTCTGAGTTTGTTCTGGCTCGAATTTAGTTCACAGTCTTGCCTTGATTTGGCTTTGAAGTTCTAGAAAAAAAAAGCACTCTCTCTTCACTCAGTCTTTGCACGAGCTCTGGTCAAATCAAACGTTTTCGTTCCCAACTTAACATATATAGAGTTCTAATCTGATGAATCGTTCCTAATTTGGGCGATGATTTACGTTTTTCCTTCAAAAACGGAAGCAAAAATAGAAAAGGAGAACAAAACAGATGAAAAACTACGACGATAAATCATGGCCACTAACAAACGTATTTCCATAGGCTTGATTAGGCGTAAGGAAGCTCTTTCTCCTCAGAGTTAAATGCCCTTATTCATAAAGATTGGTGTTGAGATAGTAATTTTGCCACCTTTGAGCTATCCCTAACATCTACCATCATGTCTACAACAAGCATATTTTCATAGGCTTGATTAGGCGTAAGGAAGCTCAATCTCCTCAGAGTTTAATGCCCTTATTCATAAAGATTGGTGTTGAGATAGTAATTTTGCTACCTTTGAGCTATCCCTAACATCTACCATACTTGTGTATAATGAAGCTGTTTAGGTTCATTAATGCCAAGCGCTCGCAGCACGAACCTCGCCCTCCGCTGGAAGAACAACACGTCAGAACGACAGACTTTGCCCTTTGGGACCATGCAGTTAAGTCCAGGGTAAACAAACATGGGATCGAAATAAGTTCTACACTTATAAGTCCCTTGTAATATATGACAATATTTGCATAAAACACACACACACACAACTAGAAAATCCCGGTTTTGAATTCCGTTTAAGATGAGAACATGATTTTAGTTCCATAATAAACTGAGAGAGAAACAAAAATTATTTACCAAACAATCCTGTTTCGCTTTCATGGTCAAACAGGGAATCATCGTACGGTTGGATTTTTCATGCTTTAAAAATATTACACGATGCCTGTTGAAATGAGATTAAATGTCCTGATAATTCAGGTTTACTTACCTGAAAATTCAAGTATTTTTTCAGGACTTCCCCAACATTGTAAGAGTTTGGAAATCACAATAGAGACAATCTCACTGGAGGTAATACATAGCAATAATTGAAAGCAAAAAAAAAAAAACTTTCTACTAGTACTAAACCTTCTACTAGTGACAAATCCACCTGTCTTTAGAGAAACTGGAAATGTGTCGTTATCACATGCAAGTGTGAAAAACATTTGTTAATTTTCAGAGAATATTCGATTGAATCCTCGATACGTATGGGCTAATATCTAAGACTCCAGGGAGTAAATAGATCCAGCGAAACAAGAAATTGAAAAGTACAGAATTACTTTTGTAGTAACAAGGTTTGTTTATTTTAGCCTTTACAGACGAGTTTTTGGCCAGATAAACCCAAGAAAAGACAGAAATTCGATATTTGTTGTTTTTAGAAAAGGAAAAAATCTAACAAACGAACAGGAAATGAGATGAATATCGCAAACGGGGAATAAACTGTCATCTTTTCTGTCAGTGGGAAAATTAATTAAAGGCACAAAATTCTACTATGAATAAATTCAATATTCGTCATTGGCCAGAAAACAATCTCTTGGTGAAAAGTACCGCGATATTTCAAGTACATTCGCACTTTTAGTGGAACAGATTTGAATCGTGGGCAAATTCGTGACGTAGCCGTACCGCACTCTACCGTGACCGTAACTAGGCGTTACGATTTACACGAAAACATTAGGAAGTCATTTCAGTGTTACTACATACCGTACCGTGTACGTGCTGTACGTCAGTACCGTTCGTTTCCCACTCATACGAAAACCATTCTAAAGGGAAACCATTTCAATGTTACTGCATACCGTACTGTGTACGTGCTGTACGTCAGTACCGTTCGTTTCCCATTCATATTCATACGAAAACCATTCTAAAGGAAAACCATTTCAGTGTTACTGCATACCGTACTGTGTACGTGCTGTAAGTCAGTACCGTTCGTTTCCCATTCATAAGAAAATCATTCTAAAGGGAAACCATTTCAGTGTTACTGCATACCGTACTGTGTACGTACCGAAGTCAGTACCGTAACCGAGTTTCCCACTAACATACGAAAAACGCTATAGCCCATAATGTGCAAAATGTTGGCAATAGAGGGTATATATAAAAAAAAAGTATCTTTTCACTTAAGCTGGTATTACTGCGAAAATCATTGCATCGCGACCCGTATTATCGTATATTCGGTTAGATTTTTGTGCTTTTCTGAGCCGTCAATCATCTTTGGGGGCGGGAGTTATTCAAATCAACCAATGATTTTAACGGATTCGCATAACTCCCGCCCCCAAAGATGATTGAATTGACGGATCAGAAAAGCACAAAAATCCAACCGAAGTTACGATAATAAGGGTCACGATGCAACGATTTTTGCAGTAAATTCTAATAAAAAGGCTAACTACATACATTGGTTGAATACATTATGATTCCTAATCAAATGGATTTTTTCCGAATCCTTTGAAATTCAGATGATGTACACTTACAGAGAAACTGCAAGACTTTAATTACATTCCACTCCTAAGAACTCGCTTGCAACTATAGTACACGCACATTTTCATTAAATTATATAAACGGCGTCCGATATCAGTTGAACTACGCGAAGCTTAGAATTCGAAAACATATCAACTTATATTGCTTGCGATATTTTTGCTTCATATGATTTTAATAGCCACTTGAACCAAAATTCATCTTTACTTAAGGTGGCCGACTAGTTTAGCAAAAAGTAATTAGAAAACTTTCTCAGAACGCTATATTATACAAAATTTAACGCTGAATCAAAAAAAATGATGAAAAATAGGGTGTCCCGAGCTCGTTTAAGAGATATTGAATTTTGAATATTACCATGGATCTTAAAAGGACTAGATCCATGATATTACCATCTTGACAAGTTTTGAAAAGAAAAATGGCGAAAACCAAGCTTCGCACAAAATTATTCATAACTCAAAAATTAGAAAAGTTATGGAAGTAATTTTCTCAGAACATCTGCTTTAAACATTTTCGAGAACTACATGAAAATACGTTCGCATAAAAAAAAAAAAAAAAAAAAATCGTTCTCAAAAGATAATAACAAAAACAGACACACACGTTTTTCTCGAACTTAATCAAAAGATTGTTTTTTACATGTTCTTTCGGGAAATTGAAAGAAAAAATAGAGTCCCGTGCAAAATTTTAGGGTTTTGGCCTGTTGAAATTCAAAACGTGTATGGTTCCCTATTAAAATTTTGAAGGAAATTCAGCGGCTTTGGGCTTTATTTTGTGCGCGCGCACAAATCGAACGTTCTAAAATAGTCAGCCATCTTAAAGCAAGGAACCGGTAGTTATAAAGAAGACAGTTAAGATTAATGACCCACTTGTTAGGAGAATTTCTCTTTCACACGCAGAGAAGCCGGACGCAAGACGACATATTTGTTAATAGACCAAATCCACTTGGGCGCAATGTATTCCCAACACAGATCTCTTGGGAATAAGTTTCTTTGTTTGAGGTTCATTCATATTAACATATCTTCTCAAGCGTTTCCGAGAAACAAAGAAACGAGAAACGTGACCTGAAATAGGTATGCCCAAGTGGATTTGGTGTATTTTGGGCGTACACTCCAAAAAGCCCAATGAATTTTTATAATATGAACCAGGCTGGCCCGTTTTCCATGTAACGACCAAATCTTGTGGGTTTTATAGAGAAGCCAGGATCTCGGCAAACCGAGGCAGCCCTGAGCTCAACCCAGCCCTTACTGACATAACTGGTTTGGTTAAAAAAAAAACGAAACGAAACAACAAACCAAACCAAACAACAAACCAAACAACAAACCAAACAACAAACCAAATTAAACCAAACCAAACCAAACCAAACCAAACCAAACCAAACCAAACAAACCAAACCAAACCAAACCAAACCAAACCAAACAAACCAAACAACAAACCAAATTAAACCAAACCAAACCAAACCAAACCAAACAAACCAAACCAAACCAAACCAAACCAAACCAAACCAAACCAAACCAAACCAAACAAACCAAACAACAAACCAAACCAAACCAAACCAAACCAAACCAAACAACAAACCAAACAACAAACCAAACCAAACAACAAACCAAACAACAAACCAAACCAAACCAAACCAAGCCAAACCAAAATACAGCACGGAATACGGCATTTTATTACAACAGAAAGTTTTTCAGTATACACGAGAGCCCTGACGGGTTTAGACTCTAAGTGTGAATGTTGGTGTCATTATGGTTTCCCTGCATAGGGGATTATTGACCAAGCGTGAGGTCCGGATGGGAAGATATTAATCGAGTTCTTTGATAGTGTTTTTATGGGCCTTAATCGATTCCACGTTTGTCTATCCTGGACGTCTGGTCCCCAGGGCAATGTTTGTCGTTCTGACGAATAGTTTTACCAACGGAGACCGAGGTTCGTGCTACAAGTGCATCGCATCAACGAACCTAAACAACCTGAACAACCATTACCATTATGATAGATAGCTCAAAATTAAGTCCATACACACGAAGAAAAAAGAACAAGACCAATATCTCTCCATCCGGACCGAACAAGCTTGGTCTATAAATGGTTTATTATAGGAATAGCAAACAAAATTTTTGAAAACAGTCTGTAACTTTCGTGGACAGGTTCGGATGTAAAAAAATCCGTACCTCTCAGCAACCAATCAAACTGTTCCATTTTCATCCGGACCGGCTTGCTATATAATAAAGGATAATTGGACCTTGTTTTGTTTTTATTGAGACCAGTGGCACCGCAAAACTTGGCCCCCTGAGATGATGAATGAACAACTTCTGCGCGTGTTAAAATGAGATTTTCATACACAGATCCTGGCTGATATGAGATATCTTTAACAGCCAAATTTCCTTCTGATATATTTGTAGTTATCTATTATAGAGTTCGTTTTTTTCCCTTCTACTCACTCGGACTGATCAAAAACATATACGAAGAATGAGGCAGCCATAGCCCGATAGCCCGCCACAAAAGAAAACCACTAGAAAATCTTGCATGCTTATTGGAAACCTGTGCTCACTTGGTTGAATTTGCACTGGCAAGACCAAGCGCAACGCTGACACCATCGCATGTGTAAAGAACAAATATCTTTCTATTCCTTAAACTTGCGTCAATCAAGATTACTTCCGAGAAAACAAAAAAGGAATTGATCGATATTTTTTGCTTTTGTATCGCAATCAGTGCAATATTCTTGGTATCACAATAAAATAACTACCTCCGTTCTAGGATAAAACAAGTCGGAAACGTTATGAAAATGGTTCTAGAATTGTCTTCCGTGAAGTAAATAACCTCCTTTCATTAGAGAAAGAGCTGGAAAAAGAACACTTTTTTGGAAAAGATTAAAAAGGCGGTAACATTCTACCTTACCAGACAAGGCAAGGCAATGTGAAGATATGCCTGCCATCGAACGTGTCGAGTTTTTCCGCGCGATGTTGCGTTAGAGCACGCACAATTACTAAAGGTATCTAGCAACGGGAAAATCGTGTGCCACCCGTAAAAGTAAAACTCATTTCTACTTCTGCAACAACGTCGCCGGCGATATCGCGCGCAACAGTTGCACGGGTGGACACACGGTGCGATCTCCCCGTTGCAAGCAACATTGCAAGGAACTTCGCATCATAGTTAATAGTTAATCTACTAACTTTAGTCGCTAAAAGATTTAAAGTTTTTCATCAGTAGACCTTCAAAAAAACCTCCGAATTTTGACAAAACCATTGAACATAGACAATTCATATGGCAAAATTGAACCTTAAGCGAAAAGCTTAGTTCTACCCGGAACATGTAATGTCGTTGAGGGTCGGTTTCTTGTACCCGAAAGAAAAAAAAAAAATAGCAAAAGATATATCCGAATAAAACTATGCTATTCGACCTTTAGAACTAATAGTAAACAAACTAGTTAGAAAGCATCCGCTAAAAAGCAAACACTGTGAAGTGCTTCCATTTTGTCCTCGAATCAAACCAGCCCCATTACAATAAATGAGTTTACAACAACGCAAAGGAAGCAAATGTGATTCACTTCATCAAGAAAACGGAATGGACCATATTCACAATAGCCGCCATAATGGTTTTCATATTGAAATACTAATAGACCATTCTCTAAAATGGCGGCCGCAAATTCGAATGAGTTAAAATTAAACTGAGTGAAAAACTATTATACACCAGCACTAGGAAGAGCACCTTTATTTTAGTATCCCTACAAAGATTCATTATGTCTGATGTTATATCGGCGCGGCCGACAAAACGTAGGTTGAAAATTGCTAAATTTACAGACGTTTGTATGGTTGGAGGTATACGCCATACCCCCCAGACATACAAACGTCTGTAAATTTGTCAATTTTCAAATTACGTTTTCTCGGCCAGTATAACACCTGACATAATGAATCCTTGTAGGGTTACTAAGTTAAGGTGCTCTTTTTAGTGCTGGTATTAGATTATAGTCATTTGAATTTTTGGCCGCCATTTTGGAGAAGGGTCTCATTAGCCATTAGTATCCACCAAATTGTGGTCACAAATCCTGCATTCCGTTGGCTAATCTACTAGGGGGCTATTGTTGAGAAAAGCGCTGGTTTAGAAAAGAAAAAGAATGGCGGCTGAATAGCGATTTGCAGATGTTTCTTATTTTAAGTTTGACCTACAAGTTGGTGGATACTAAAACAATTAGACCTCTCGCCCCATGGGCCACGAGTTGGCCTCGTGGGCTGTCTGATTGTTAATGAGGTCTTCTAGGGGGCAAATATTGGAAGAAACACTATTTTTTAACAAAGATCGGCAAATTTTAAAGATCAAATTCAGTTTTTTCGACAAATATTATTCAAGCATGCGAATGTATGTTATGGGGACGGATGAAATCGATCCCTGATTTTAAATTGTTTGCCCCCTTGGAAACCACGTGACTAATTAGCATCACAACGAGACAACAAACATGGCGGCTATCGTAAATAAGGACAATTACAGCGAAAATCTTGAAAATCTTTGAAACGAGAACGGAGAAGGATCCAGGGCTGTCTCAAATACCTTTGCGTGCTTATCATTGTTTTCTTCGGTTTCAACCGGTTTATATGCATCTTTTTGTAATACTTCTACTACTAATTCTAATACTCCGTTCACACCAGATAAACTTGTTTACTTACACTGTGTTTAATAAAACAGTTGAATTAAACGAGTTTAGTTGTCTGTTCCGTTCACACTCGTTAACAAAACCAAAACAAGTTTACTTCCCGGTGTGCTTTGCGGGAGATGTTGCCTCGCTTACAAGAGACAAAATTCCCTACCCACCCTCCCTGCGTCGGAATAATGACGTGTTTTGATGCTGAAAAATGGTTGCCCGTGTTGCACATTTTCTTCCCGTTTTGACATGCTTTGCAGCAAAGAAGAGACTACTTAAGGAGGAAACGAAAAACGAACGTTCTCCCTCGCTTTCTCTCACTCGTCGCCATCTTTGTTAGACACCTTGTTAACTACCTCACTAAGGTAGTTTACAGTTTAGTTAAACGCGATTTAAACTTGTTTAACGCATACACGCGCGCAATGTGAACGCACAAAAATTAAACGTGTTTTATTAAACAACTTTTATACATGTTTAAAGTTCTGGTGTGAACGGGGTATAAGTGTTGCTTTAGCATTTGATGAAGACATGTTTGACTAATTTGGCAAATAGAATTAGCCAGTTGTAGGATCTGTGTTAAACCTGAAAGTACTCTAGTATTTTGACGAGTATTTCTAATTTCCTTGAATAATTTAGAAAATAGACATCGCTAAAAGGTGACATGCATGCTTCTAAGCAAAATTAATCTTCCACATGAGTTTCAGCTGTTTTTAAAAACGGAAAAAATGTAATATCTCACTAGCAATGCACAATTAATGGAATATCTGGATGAGAAAATAACCCCTCTCTTAATCAAGTTGAATATTGAAGACTTTCTAAGGAACCAAGTCAGACGAGAAGAACGACGATGATAACAACAACGACAACCACAACTTAACCTTGTCATCATTTTTAAGTCGAGAATTTCGAAGAAATTTGAAATGTGTTGTTGACAGGGGCGACAGCACAAACTATGAAATAACTCGCGCTGTGATAGGATAAAATGCCATATTTTAAATCTAGACAACAACTTAGACACGGATTCATGAAAAATGAGGGAGTGCACGTTTTCAGAAATGCTTGATCTCGCTAATTATAAGATTTTTTCTTTTCTTTATCATCACTTTTCGAAAATCACTTGGTTTAACTTTTATGTTGTTCTTTTGGAGTACTGGACCCTCTGAAAGTCTTCTAAAAAGTTATAGGTTTTTTATTTACAAATTTTGGTTATTTTATTTGCATTTCTTTTTAGTTATTTCGCGGGTAAATTTGAAGGGTGGACATGGTTAATGGATAGTTTTATCAATAAATTTCTTCCCCCAGTATATACACACTTTGCTGTCCGGCGTTTTCAATATGTTATTCTCATAAATTTGACAGAGTTTAGAACAACATAATGAAGAAACTTACCACTAATATAAAATCGTCAAAAGCCTTTGTATTATCGCAGTTATTTTGTAATTAAAAACTCATTCCGTCTTTTATAAACTCTGCATGTTATAAAGACTTGAGATTATGAGAGAACCATAATTCAACTCCTGTTCTTGATTCTCGCCTTGTTGGTAGGATGTTGGTTCATTAAAAACTACGCATGCAAAAATAAAGAATTATAGCAGCACAAGAGAAACGAGATACTCACTCCTCTCATCCGGTATGTGCATAAGGGAGACCCAAGAAACAAAGAAAATATCTTAAGATTTGACAAGCGGTCCAAGGAGATATAGTACCGCTAAGACAGACTGCTTTAGAAAACCTCTTTTACTCCCCTTCAAAACTCTTTAATTAAAAGGAAGCGGTACAGACAAGAGGAGTACATACGGAAACTGAGAATTATAAAAGAAAAAATTACCTGTTACTTAAATAAAATAAAAATTTATCTTGGGTCAGTAGATTTCTCGGTCAGCAAAGGTAGCTGTGTTTTTAAGATATGCGTTTAGGAAAAATTAAGGAAATAAGTGGATTATTCTAGTAATTCACCAGTTTATCAATTGCTCTTCCACACACCGACGAAGGACTAACGTAAAGTTAAGTTTATTTTTCTCGTTGCACGGTGTTCATTTGTTATATCCATTTGTACAATCAACAGAGCTTTTAAGTGTGGCGTCACTCATTTGGAAAAGAGACATCCGGGTCCAAAATGAAAAACAGTTCTGTGAAGTAAAGATTTTCCTTCGTTTTTTCTTCATAGCAGGAATTGATGTACAGAATTCTGATTGTTTCAGGTGAAGTGTCTATTGTGAATAACACTTTGGATTATTTTAGCTGATTTCTTATGAAAAACTGGACGCGGAAATACACCACATATGGTGAAAGGTCCTATACTAGTTTAACGAGGCTCGAAAGGGTTTTCGTGAGCGCGCTCTTATATCATTTAACATGCAAAATCTTTTTTTTTTTTTTTTTTGGTGAAAAATCTCATATTTAAACTAGTTTGACTCAAAAACTGGTCGGTAAATTTCCTTTAAACTTTGCATGTGGTTTTTACTTAGGGATCGCAAATGCTTAGAAAGTAAGAAAAATAAATAAAATAAAATAAATAATAAGGAACATCCTAAAATAAGCATCATTGATTTTTGACAATTCCCCATTACAGAATGTTTTCTTTTTCGTTCAAATCAAAGATTGGTTCATGAAACTAAAATACGCCAATTTTAAACGATTTTCACCAAACGGTTTTTGAGCTATGATTTCTTAATAGGTATTTAAAAAGTCATAGCTTACCACAGCTTTAAATATTTTTATTTCAAACTTTACTCTTCTGGGTCAACTTACTGTCTTAATTTAGCCATACAATTTTTTTAGGGTCAGTTTTGTTAGTGTGTATGTCAATAGTTAATCTTTCTTTGTTTGTTTAAATAATTAATATTCTTATTCATCTATAAATTTCTCTGAATTATGTTACCTTCTTTAAATTTCAGCCTTCTTCGTCAGTTCTGTTAACCTCAACTCAAAAAGCTTGAGACACTTCAGTTCGTGATCCCACTGAGCATGCTCCAATGTTGATTTTATTGCCTGGAGCCCGAGGTGGTACAGGTCAGCGGGCTCGTTACATGGTAACGCGGTCACGTGACTGCACAGGTGTCCTATGACTAACGCTGTTTCTATGGGTTCTGGGAATGGAAAATCCTTGGGGGAAAACAACAAAAATACGTGAACAGAAATAAAACTACACCTAAATCATAGATCCACTCAAGCAAAGCAGGGCTGAAAAACGTGTGCGCATGCGCCAATGATCATTCATGATGACTAGAAAAACATACGATCTAAAACCAAAATGGGTCGAGGTTGGCAACGTCCAGCATTATTGTACAAGCACTTAAAAAGTTCTACAAAAGATATATTAAGCCGTAGTCATTGGGCAATGAACTGATATAGAAATTTTCCTTAACTTTTCAGAAACGAGCTTAACTTTTGCACTTTTTCCCAAATTTCAAGATTTTTAACGATAAACTACACAGGAAGCCCAATTTCGACAAGTGGAAAATGCAAATTATAAGACGATTTTTATTAAATTTTAGTTTCTTGAATTAAAGATAGATTGTTCCCTAACTCGAGAAAACAGAAAAATCACGAAAGAAAATCTTAGAAAACGTTTATTATGATTTTATTTTCATTTAAACTTTTATCTAGATTGGGCTTCCTGTGATTTTATGCGTGAGCCCGCGATTTACGACGAAACCGCGGGCTCGTTTTTCAGCCCTGCTCTCAAACAATAGCTCCACCAATCAGGGCGTTACAGTTTTCCCAATGGAATATGGCTGGTCCGACAAACAACGTCATAAACTTCTCGATTTCAAGGGGATTTTTACTATTTGTTGCTGGTTCTTTAAATGTATTTTCAGGAAAGATAAAATCCATCCAATATATATGATTTTTAGTAATCATATATAATCAATTTGTTTCGATGCCGTAATGACTTTTCATTAGAGCAGATTTCGTATGACTGTGAAAAGCTCGCAGCACGATCGTTGCCGTAAACATGCCTTGCTGCGATCTTGACCGAGGTTTTCACAGTCGTACGAAACCTGTTCTATTTTACATTTCATCTTACTTGAAGTGGATACTTTGATAATTCTTCTCGTAAACGCTGTTCTTCGCTCTGCATTCGTTCTAGTGACCAGAACTTCTCCTTGTACCTCACATCAAGTGGTACAAACCGCGTTGTCAAGACCTCGGCACCTCCAAAGCTTGGATCACCAGTAACATCACCCTTACCATCTTCTGTCTTCGCGGTCTCTACGCTATTTCTGGGTTCCAGTTCATCAACAGCTTCTATCAAGGTTTCATTATGATTTTCTTTATTCCCGGTAACCAGTTTTCTTTCCTCTTCCTGAACATCCTCTTTCGTGCTAGCACTCCTAGAATCCAAGTCGTCTGCAGCTTCTTTCAGGCCTAGTTTTGGAGTTTCTTTCTTCTTGGAACTCCGTTTTTTCTTTGTAGACGTTTTAGCAACCGCAACAGAGTCTAATATTCTCCTAGAGCGCAGGAGAATTACTTCTTTTTTAACTTCTAAAAGTTGTTTCTTCAGTGCTGAGCAAACAACGCGGTCTTTACGCAGTAAAGCAGTACAGATGCGCGTCAAGGCAGAGAAAAGGTCTAGAGTTTCGTTTGGATCATTTAACGTGATCTCGCGTGACATGAACTCACTTGACAAGGAACATAATGAGAAAGGTTCTTTAGGCAAATCGTTGGCTCCAGAAAAATCATCACTCTTAGTGCGCATTTCTGTTGAGATATCCTTGCCATCATTGTCATCTTTAGCAACAGGAATCGGTGCTTTAACTTGACTATTATAGTGCGAATCCACAGAGAGGCCAACGAACTGATCATCTATGTCAGAATATGCATTTTGTAGGGAGCTTTGGTTGTCTAAGATAGTTGAGTCTGAAGCAGAGAAGTTGCCAATGGATGCGCGTCCAACAAACTTGGTCAGGACAGCAGAATCTCTCCACCAAATCTTGTACAGTAATACCAAGTTGTAAAACGCATCAAACAAGCTAAAGATCTCCTCGTTCGAAATCTCGACGCTTTGATTAGAACTGCGCTCCTCTTCATTTGCTTCCATAATCTCTCTTCCGACAACCGTGATGTCTTTTAGAGACTGGACTCCCTTTGGAAGTAGAAGGACGCAAAGGTACTGGGGCAGAAAGAAGAAGCCAAGGAAACTGGACTTGCAGCAAGCGTCTAAAGCCTGTAGCCATGGTAACGTGCAGGAGTAGTTGTCTTGGTTGATACCGTGCAGTATGCCCAGGGAGATATCGTAAGATATTCTTATCAATAACTGCAACAGAAGGAAAAGAATATATTGCAATCAAATCAGAATGACTGACTGCCCGCCTGCCCGAGAGACTGACTGAAAGATTAACTGACTGACTGACTAAATGATTGACTAATCACTGAAAGGCTGAATGATTGACTGATTGACTGATTGTCTGTCTGACTGACCGATGGACAGACACACATACTTGCCTCATAACAGCCAGACACTAATAATAGGCAGACACACATACCTGCTTCATTGCTAAGTTCTCATTCAAGTTTGACTGACAGTATGAGGACAATTTTTGTATCGCTCCTTTTAATATCGACCTTCTAGTTGTGAACGCACCAACTCTGTCCCAGGCCTTCAAGACGCGTCCTACAAACCAACCTTTTGTGGGCTTGTCTAGTAACCATGGGGACACCACAGGATCTCTTTCCGCAATATCATCTGTAAATAAATGTACAAAAATAAATCAGCAACAGCAACAGCATTACCACCATTGTCCTAACTCCCTTCTGTTTGTGTCTTATTAAAAAAAATCCCACAATTTACAGTAATAGTATAGATGATTACTGCTCCTGTTACAGGAAATAAAACATTTCTTCCTCACCTATTAGTGAGTCGAGAGCTTTGTTCTTCTGGTTAAGTTTGGCAGTGAAGAGTTCCGAGTGAGTTTTGTCCTTGAAATAGTCATCTTGCACGTGACCTTCTCGGATAAGTTCCTCGACGAGTAACTCATGAACACAAAGAGCAAAGACATGCCCCTGATGTGAAGAAAATAGATCATGTTAGCATTCTTTCTGTCTTTGTTCATGCTAGAATACAGACACTATACTAGTAGCAGTCTGCTGTTACTACTGGTATATAGGCTGCCTAGTCCTCTCTCCCCTTGAAAACCTCCCTCCAAAACAAAACAAACTAACAATCAATCAAACAAAAAAACGAGGGCATGTTGCGCGGGCTATACTACGGCTACTGTTTCTGCTGCTGCTCGTGCTGCGACTATTTTCAACGCTACTGCTGCTGCTGCTGCTGCTGCTGCTGCTGCTGCTACTTCTGCTCCTGTTACTGCTACTGCTGCTACTACTGTTACCACTACTGCTACTGCTACTGCTACTGCTACTATTACAGCTATTATGAAATGTTCATTCTAAAAAAAATTAAAAGACGCAAGACAGTCAAAACGAGCCTACAAACCTCTAGACCAGTACATAAAGCGAGAACCTTGTGCGCGTCGTCCCAGTTACCAGTCTCTAAGCAAATATGTAAGACACGGACAGCTAGAGACGCGGCAAGCTGGTGCTCACCAGAAATAACAGACACCTAGAAAACCAAAGAGAAGAAATATCACTTGTTGGGTTTCTAAATTACTTCTGTCTTGCGGAGCTGGAAATGCCACTAATAAGAGTACTTTTGTGTTTTTCATAAGGGTGGAAAACACAGGGTACTTACTTGAAGCATAATATGTTGCAACTTCCAATAGACCTTTCCCGAATTCGCTTTAATGATCAAGAAACAATGGTTCCAAGTCAAGACTGAACTTTATTCTTTTTTTTAATCAAGGCCAACCTCGACCTGGAACCATTGTTTTATGATCATCCCAGTGAATTTAGGAAAGTCCTATTGTTTTGGTAGCCTGCTTAGCCGGCGGAAGGCCACAGAGACATACATAGAGCTGTTACAGCAGTATGGAGAAGGCTGTATCATTTACCTGTAGTGCTGTAGTCAGGGAGGAATAATCACTTCTGATACTCAAGATTCTTGCGGCTTCAGCCGGTAGTTTGGCTGCTATGTAACTAAAAAAAATGTTCATGAGATAAGACTATATAGGCATTCTTCCCTCTACTTATTTCATGTATGTATTCATCCATCCATTTCAGCCATCCAATTATCTTTCCTTCCTCAATCCATAAATCCCATCCCAACTATCCAATTCCAACTAAGAGGCTTGAAGAAAATTCTTCCCTCTACTTATTTTATGCATTCATTTATCCCTCCCAGTCATCCAATTCCATATTCCCTCTATCCATTTCATGCATCTGTCTATTCATTTCATCCTTCCATTAACTCTCTTCCTCTAACCATAAATTCCAATGCCATCGAATAGTTCCCACTTAATGATTTCATTCTTCATTCTCACCATTTTGCAGCCTGTTCATAAGAGTTTTCCGTTTCCAGTTTTCTAGCCCAGGAACAATACAAATCGGTAAGGATTGGGTCTGAAGGTGACAGCCTCACTTTGGCAAGACCAATCGCTTCCCTAAACATTATTGGAATACAAAAAAAGCTACATATCACTTCAAGAAATTTGAGTTTCAGGGTTCGTACAGCCTTGTCTGTTAAAATTTCCAAAACTTTTTCAAAGCCCCTAATTTCAAATTCCCATAACCAATGACTTGAACAATCTGTAATGCAAATGTTCGAAAATCTAAACAAGGCAAATATTTGTTTTGTACTGAGACCTAAACAAAATTCCATGACTTTCCATAACCAAGTATCTAGAACATGAAACTGGAAAAACGTTTCAGCAAATCTCAAAACTTTCCAAGACTTTCCAAAACGCGTATGATCCCTGCAGTTTTTGAATTCAATAACCTATTCCAAGGAAAAATAACTGGAAGAGCGGTACGACTTCTGTATAATGTGCAGTTCCATTTTTTGCTTGGTTTAAAACACAGATGCAGCTTAAACAGCAAATAAAGAATTGGAATGCACGCACGAGCAACGAAGGAGAAAATAAAGTTTACTTTTAATCATCACCTGTACATGGAATGCTTCTTGTAGACATCTATAGCACGGTACACCTTATGACAGGCGAGGTAGTAAAGCACGGCTCGCTGGTGAATACCTTGGGATGCTAACTGGTCTGCGAATGATTCGGCAGTGTTCAACCATACATCGTGTCCAGCTGTTAATGACAAGCCAAATATGTTACAGTCAATGATGATGATGGTGATGATGATGGAGATGATGGTGATGATGTTGGTGATGATGTTGTTGATGATGATGATGGAGATGATGGTGATGATGATGGTGATGATGTTGGTGATGATGATGTTGTTGATGATGATGATGGAGATGATGATGGAGATGATGGTGATGATGATGGTGATGGTGGTGACGATGGTGATGATGATGGTGATGATGATGGAGATGATGGTGATGATGTTGGTGATGATGATGTTGATGATGATGATGGAGATGATGGTGATGATGATGGTGATGGTGATGATGATGAAGATGATGTTGGTGATGTTTATGATGATGATGATGATGAAGATGATGTTGGTGATGTTTATGATGATGATGATGATGATGATGCCGGCAGTGGTGATGAATCCTGACAGGGCCTCAAAAAGGCTTTCGATGGCCAAAGAGGAACAAGTTATGATGAGTAAAATAAGCCAGAATCAAAGTAGAAGTTGATGATGCTGTGGTGGTGGTGGTTGGGGTGGTGATCATGATGGCGGTGCGATTCTTACTATCAACTTTGTTACCCACCTAAATTACTTAATGCTACCAGCCAATCAGTAAGCTGCCTGGCTTTAATTGCCATTTCAAGCGCGCCACCAAGATTTCCTTTCCAGACCTCTAGCTGTAGCTGATAGTCGAGGTTACTTGCAGAAGAATGGTGCTGACCTAAAAACATAGTTTTGTTATCAAAGCAGATTTTTAATTCCAACTCCATAATACATCATCATAAGAAGTAGTTGTCTTCTGTCATAATTGTACGTAAATAGAGCAGAAAAACCAAGACTAAAATCATCTGTGAAAGGAATTAGAGAGAATAAAGAGAAAAATAACATTAAGCCCCTGGTGGGAATCGAACCCCACGTCTTCGGTATACCGATGTGTTAACCACTACACCACAAGAACCAACCACGCTAGAAACGCAGCCGGACAATGTAATGTATGTGGCAACTGTAGGGGACCCCAGGGCGTTATTTGTCTCTATGGGTAAGCTGAACACCGTAAATTTGGGTACGCAGTATATATTAGAAATAAATGTAAAGTGAATGCGTTCGGTGTGTATATATAGAGAGAGAATAAAGAGAAAAATAACATTAAGCCCCTGGCGGGAATCGAGCCGTGTGAAAGGAATTGTTCTGCATTCGAGAAAAGAGCGCTGCGGAAATGCTCGGAGCAGCTGTTTCACGCGGTATCACGCACGCGCAATCACGTTTTTCTCTGAGCCCACCTGCGAGAAGACTGAAAGGGAAGACAATACGGACAACAAAGCGTCAGCAGAATGTCATTTCATAAACAAGGAAAAGACATTTCAGTAGTTAAGACGAAAAATCCAAAACTGTCGAGTTCTGTTACCTTCAGTGGCGAACGTTCGGTACGCACTGCGGCGATCAGCAAAGAATCCCAGGTTGACGTGAGATGACTCGCCAGGAACTATTGCTTGAATAAGGCTTCCTGCTGTATCCCCTACAGACAGTGGTGTATAAGGGATATCAATAATTCTGATATTCTCAATTTTTTTCCCATTTCTACGGCATTTTTTTCATCTTCCATCTCCCTTTTCTATCCAATTTATTACCTGTTTTATTTATCATTCCCAATCGATGATAATAGCACATTTCCCTGGTGGCATCATTTTGCTTTATGAGAATAGTAAGAATTGCAGGTACTCATTAAAGGACAAAAGAACGTGCGCAAGGCTCTCTGGTAGTTGTAGTATAAGTTCCTTTGCATGATAGCGTCAACAAACCTTTTTCTCAAGATTGCGCGCGCATCCAGAATCAAGGAATTTGACGGGCCACAATACCAGAAAACAAGTTTATGATAAAAATGGCCATACAGTTCAATGAGATTGTTCGATAAGAATTTATAAAATTGATTATTATTTGATAGAATTTGCGTTCTTTGGTTTTGTGGCCCCTCAAATTTGGATGCGCACGGCAACCTTGAGTAAAGGGTCTGTTGCCTACCTTGTTTATCATAGACGTACTGCGCAAGCGCAATACATTCTTGTTGTGTTGAAGCCTTTGACTTGTTGTCCGCCACCGCTGACAAGGGAAACATTGACTTGACTTTCTTTTTCTTTTTGGCTGCATCACCTTAAAAATAAAGTGTAAGTAGCAACAAACATATTTCTTGAAAGCAATGATATTTCGGCCCGTATGGCCGTTGCAAAACATATGCGAGAAGTCGTAGTTAGCCAGAAAAAGGTAGAAAGTTTCTGTTTGTAGCTTGTTTTGAGCAAACAGTTTGTTCGGATGCAACGTAGGCTATCTGTGCGCGGTCTACCAGTGAACATGCAGTGGCAACGTTCTGTCGTGACACCAAACTTTTAAGTTCCTCCCGCCTACTAAAATATGTTATTCGAGGAATGTGATTCGATGTGAGGAGATATAGTCAGAGCTAATTGACGGGCACAGCAAATATTATGGGTTGGCAAACCGAATACAGTAATAAACACTACTATAGCGGCGTCCTTTTGGTTAGTGCAGAGATACATGTTAAGCTTCCTATAGTCACATTGACTGGACATGCTTTTAAAGTCTTTGGAACATTTCCCATTCCCATTTTGTTGTGTTTTTTCAATTCCCAGTGGCTTGAATCCCATTTTAACAGGGCAAAAATAGGCAAATCCCAGTACCCATTTTACCCTTTCAAACAGTGAAAACTTACTGCGCATGAGCAGAAGACCAAAAAAAAAAAATCTTCCAGCACTTGTCATCACTGATGAAGCTTTGTCCTCAATGTATACGTAACATTTTCGGCATTAATTAATACCTACAAATAGAGGGGACTGCCGTGGGTTTCAATCATTCCCAGGAGAAACTAACAAAAGAGATGCCCACCATATGTTGCTCAATACAACAAAAATATCTTAAAGAAAAATCCTTCCTTAATGAAATTCCCACCAACGTGGCGGGCATCATAACTACCAATTAGATGGCATGTAGTATTAATTAAAGGAGAAAAAGACTTACTTCTAGCTTTTGATACGACATGTTTGGGACCCGATTCCTGAGTGGCCTGCGAACTTGCATCATCATCATCATCGTCGTCATCATCTCTGTCATCAGCAGCTATTACCATATCATGTAGAGTTGTATTTATTTGATCAACTGTCAAGCTATTGGACAGATTTAAACTCCCTGTATCAGATTGGTTAGTGCCCATGACATCAATTGATTCAATAGGTCGTCTCCATGGTAACACTTCAGGTGTCTCATCTGATTGTCTCCGCCATTCTCCTTCACTTTTTGCTTGAGAATCATCCAGAATAACACTACTTTGAATTCTCTGTTGTACCTTATCATTGTCTTGTTCCACCGCAGTTGATATTTCATCATTCTGCTGTCTGTCATCATTGATTCCAGTGGTTTCAAGCGCCTCACCTTTCTCGTTCTCTTTCAGCATCGTGTTCGCCTTTGATTTTGATTTTGACTTCTTTTTGCTCTTTGATGATTTACTTCCACTGCGAGACGAATGCTTTTCTAAATTTTCAATGAATAATGAAATAAAAATGATTTTTTTTTAAATGATTAGCATAAAAACTAGAGGACCATCACCAATCCAGCATTCTGATTGGCTACACGCTACTACAGGTCTATCAGTGATACTGGTCACTAATAAAGAAAACCAAATCAAAACAATGGCGTTTGCTTCACGTTTTGTCGAGAGAGGGGGGGTAAAGGGCGCACCTTCGAGCGCTTTATACATGAGCCCCTGGGTCGGGAGAATTGGGCAACCACTCCCCGCGTTATCGAAGTAAAATAAATTACCTTTAGCTTTTTCTCCCATTCGATATCCATTTGTACAGGTTTAGCCTCGTTTATAAGTACATAATTTATAGATACTGTACCAGCGGAAGTGCAAAGAATATACTTTACAAAGAATATATTATACTTGAACAATACAAACACTTTTAAATTCCACCAACTTTCACCAGTATCTATGAATACTTTGCTTATAAACGAGGCTAACCCTGTACAAATGAGTATATGGTCGACATTAAGCACAGCGGTCTTCTGCAATGCGAAAAAAGGACTATTCGTAGGGAATCTGCAGAGGAAAGAGCAGATTTCGTATGATTGTGAAAAGCTCACGGCACGATCGGCGCCGTAAGCGTGCCTTGCTGCGACCGTGATGTCTTCTAGAATTTTGACGTGCCATGACCGTGTTCGTGTCCCGAGGTTTTCACAGTCATACGAAATCTGTTCCATCTCAAATGCTTACCAGTAACTGGAGGTTGGGTGTGATCCTGTGTACTGACCCTCCATGGTCGAACAGTTCCGTCCTCCCCACCGCTGTATACGACGTCAGGGTCAAGATAACTCCACTTTACTGACATGATACGCCCCACGTGGTCACGGTAGTTTGCGATTGGCTGGCTTTTCTCGACATCCCAAACCTGCGTTGACAATAAGATTTAGTATTCGCGTCTGCGTCTTCTGTTTATGCTCTTGTCGCTTGTATTGTAGTAAACTAGCTTTGGCAATTATCATCATCATTATCGTCATTGTCTTGTCATTATGCATCATCATCATCCTCATTTCAACATGCAATCATCCTTATTGCCAGAGGCTTTTGTAATCATTATCATCTTTGTGCATCATTATCATCATCGTAATCGTCATAATTAACAACTGCTTCTACTCTAGCTAAATATTCAGTTCATAATAATAGGACGTTTGCATGATGGCGTCATTTGACCACTACTACCAGAATGCTTCACGGATTTTCTTTCTTATTCAAATTTGCATTCCCACACGAGAATAGCAAGACAATTGGTGCTAATTAGTTAAACAAAAGAAAGTGTGCAAGGGATTCTGGTAGTAGAGGTCAATGACGCCATAGTGCAAATGTCCTATTCGTTACACTCTGCACACACCGCGGATCTAGTGAGGCTATAACCCCTCCCCTCCCCTCAAATAATTATGCCGCCATTTTGAATCGATTTACTTAGACTACTCGATGTTGCAAATGAGTTTGTGTCGCGAATCGAAAACTGAAAACGAAATTTCAGACCTTTCACACAGAAGGATCTTTAGAAAAGGCCTTCTTTTTTTCTTACAATGTATTATCTCAGTCATTACAGTCATTCGGAAAGTTGAAATTTTAGCCCATCCTATCTAAAGTTTTCTCCGCGGTCCCTGACTCTGGCTACATAAAGGCATTTTTTGTGGCTTTGTCTCATCAGTAATGCTTTCTTTTTCTAACAGACAGCGATAAAGCAGGGCTCGAAATAGCAGCCTGCCAATGGCCAAATGGCAGGCCATAATCAACACTTGGCAGGCAAAAAAAAAATAATGGCATGCCAAAAACAAAATATAAAATGGCAGGTGAAAATTTGTTGTACCTGCCAAAAACAAAAACTGTGGCAGGCCAATTTTTCCCCCCTATTTCGAGCCCTGCAAAGGATCCAGTACGTCCTGCTTTCCAACATGGTTGAAATAAAAAACTGTGGCTTCCTCGAAATTCAAAACTAATTCAGAAATTAATAAAATATCAAAGTACCTGTGCCGTGCCATCATAAGATCCCGACACAATCATATTACAGTGATGAGGGCTCCAAGACAGAGCTGTTACACGACCCGAGTGACCGACGAGCTGCCGATGACTGGAGGTGATCGGTGGGGCACTTAGTGACGAAGGCGCGTCGGAATTATTCCCTGGTAAGATACAGTGAAGCGTTCAATAAATCATTGACATCTATTAACTGAAGCATTTGAAAGCCAGTCATAGTATTGGTTTGAAAATGAGGCAAGAAAAAGAATGTCGGTAACCCGTCAATAGCAGTCTGCTGCTATTTTTAGAACTTTTCCCGGATTCGCTTGGATGACCACGAAACAATGGCTTCAAATCGTGGTTGGCCTTGATAAACAAAAGAATCAAGTTCAGTCTCGACTTGGAACCATAGTTTCGTGAAAGCCAGCTAAAAACCCCATCGAACGGTGCGTTATATGGGTACGAAAACTTAATACTGTTTCCCAATACAGGTCACGTGTCATTCCTTTAGGACTTTTTCCTTTGTTTAATGGTAACGCCTTGAGAAGATACATTATTATGGATAAACCTCAAACAAAGAATCGTATTCCCAAGAGGTCTGTATTGGGAAAACATTACACCCAAGCGAATAAGTTCTGTTCCTTGTCTTTACATTTCATTTTCTCTTTCTGCTCCCTAATAATTCAAGAAAAAGAGATTGTACTCCTATACTTCCTGTACTTACGTAGAATGCTGCTAAGGTCATAGATATGTATCGTCGATTCGTTCGATCCTGAAGCCAGCCAGAACTTGTACCTTTCTTCTCCTAAATCCGTGTGACAATTTAACCACTATTGAAAATTATTTTTTGAGCGCTGATTGGTCGAGAGCTATTTTCGATTACAGGCTAGACCTGCTTGTGCTTACGACATCCGTCACGTGCGCGCGATTTTTAAGTTAAGGTTTGCTTATACGTGGTAAAAACAGTTCGAAGTCATTTTTCTATGGTCTGTACTGTAATCGAACATAAAATGACGCTACAAATTATCAAAACTTTGCAGTGAAACCACTCGCTGCGCTCGTGGTTCCACTTGAGTTTGATCATTTGTGACGTCATTTCTAAGTTCGATTACAGTACAGACCACAGAAAAATGACTTCGAATTGCTAATTCGCTTTAATCACGCGGCGGCCATATTGGTTGACACAATAGGTTTTCAATCCCTTGGGTCCCCTTGCAATCGCTTTGAGGCGTTTCAGAACGTTCCAAACAAAGGTTTTTGCTCTCATGGGAATAAACATGGCCGCCGTGTGATTAAAGTCCATAATAAAACCAATAGAAATTTTTATGTTATGTTATCAGCGCGCTTAGGTCCACAAAGCATTGCGCCATACCTTCTGCACTGTCATCGCCATATCCATGATGCCATGCAAGACGTGTAATCATCTTCTTGTGGACAGAGATGGTGCAAACCCTACTGAGGGAGGGAGGGGTAAATACTTCAATCGTTCTGGAAAAAAAAAGGCCATGATCAGTCCACGATAGTTATAAACTACTGATTGTTGTCACTGGAAGTTTTAATTGAAAAGTACTAGATATCAATTTTGTACTTCATATTCGATGATATACGCGTAACAGATTACGCGAACATTTTCGTCTTCAGCATCAGCATCATCATCGTCGTCATCTTAAGTCATGAAGACAATGATTATCATCATCATTATTAGGATTATGAAACCCACCCATCGTCATTTCCAAGAGCCATCGCTGTTCCACTTGTATTCCAAGCTACATCTGTACGACTCATCAGCTTGTGCTATATTCAGAAAAAAACGAGAAAAACAAACTTACGGTAAGACACTTGACAGAAAGACTTCCATAAACCAAAATAAATGGTATAAAAATAAAATGGGATTACCCATTTCCATCCATATCTTCCTTTGTTACCTTAAACTGGTTTGTTGATTTTATCAATGCATTGACATCAATGGCGTCCTGTATTGGATGGCCTGGCCTGTGCTCCAGTACACTACCGTCTCCAGCACAGCTATACACATGACATATACTTTCATCTTTGTCTTCTATGTGAACAAGCATGACAAAAGAAAGGTATCAGAAACAATGGACTATTAAAAAATAGTTTAGAAATGTTAGTTTATTCCAGTACACTTTCATCATCATCATCATGACAACTCAGTGTTTTCATGCAGTGGCTATTCCTTTGCTATTTCCAAGTGGAATTTAAACTTCGATTTTTTTAGAGGGAGGAATTACTAAAAGAATGTCCACATGGATTTTAGACCTTGTTTTTTGTAGAGGGAATGTGAATACCTTTATGAAAAGTCATAGGAGCACAGAAGAGAAGTACACATGTACAGTAAGTTACGGCAAGTATTTCTAGTTACATGACATGGTTGGGGAATCACGCCTAGATTGTGTTGGTAAGAAGCGAGCACACTCATTGCTATGCTATGCAAAGGTATTAAAAGAAATAATGAAAATTATAAATACAGCTCTTCTGTGTTCCAAAACATACTTACTGATTGCTGGGCAGGGGGGTCCCCATGACACAGAGTACACTGTCTTCTTGTGGTAGGATGCAAATACCTCAGGTCTGTATGGTAAAGAATAAACACATTGTTACTTATTATCAATGTTTATAATCATTATGTAATGGGCTACATGTAAACAAATTAACTTCTGTACAATGACTGTGCAGTTAATCTTGTGTCTAGAGTGTCCCTTCTGCTTTACAGTGATCAATGTTTCATACTTTTTAGAGACAGTGTTGTATATTCCAACTTGACCATCCTCTGTACCAAAAGCAAGAAGGCCTTCCTTGTGAGGATGCCAAGAAACCTGTAGAAGTAATATGCTGAACCAATTAGTAAAAATAATGATAACAACACTGAAAACATTTGCAAGCCAAGATATTACAGGGAGATGTTACATGTTTGGAATATGTACAAGCATGCTTAAAATAAACCTAATGCAAAATACAACTGTACCATCTGAACTTTAGATCTGATTCCTTGCCAAAGAGTTAATGAATCATAAGCTCCTACTGATGAAGCTGTGTTCCACAATCTTATCATGTTATCTCCTACACCTATGGCTAGTGTTCCTGGGTCAAGAGGAGAGATATCCAAGGCATAAACAAATCCACCAAGGGTGGGAATAGTATGAAGACTGTGGCAGGTTTGAAGATCCCAAATGATAATCTAAAAAGGAAAGGTTAGGATTTAGTATTGAACCCTTGAAAAAGTAAGTTCAATTTTTCAATGATGGAAAAAGAGCTGATAGCTTTTTCTTCAGCTGATACTGCTTTTCAAGAAATCAAATGGTGCTCATTAGAGGTAAAGGTAAAGTAAAGTATCTATTAACATCGGTTGTTCCTTCACCTACGAGGCTGGTATCAATGGAAGCTGACAGTGCACACTTTACCCCCCTCTCTCCATCAGTGCTCCATTTTAAGGGTATTTAAAGCTAAAGTTACACAGAATAGAGAGAAGTCGAAACAAGTGTGTGAGATCACTGAGGATTGAACCATGGACCTCTTGCTTAGCAGGCAGTACACTAACCAACTACACCACCCTTGCTCCATTCTACTCCCCTCTTTTTACAAAAGTTCAAATTCAAGCTCCATAAACTAGAGAGTTGAGCTAAGTTACTGATATTCCTGAAAGTCAAACAACAGATAATTTGGCAAAGAAACATGCATGCTAACCAGGCAAAGGGTGATGTCACTGAAAATCAAAATAAAGGAGTCCTGCTTAGCAAACAGTGCACTAACAAAGCCACATTTGCCACTTGGAACAAGTGTTGGAGGATACTGTGGATCAAACTGAGGAACTTTAGTCCCCTTCACAGCCATTTTTGTGTTGTCACCCAATGCTCCCTCCCATTGTATGATGATACAGCTGTGAGGGAGACTAGTGGAACTCCTGCTTAGCAGGTTTTGCTCTTTTCAAACATACATAAGCAGGATTTAATATATGTTTTCCAGGAAGTAAGAGGATGCTCTGTTTCAAGGGTGCTGTACTGTAACTAAATCTAAAGCTACAGTACAGCTCAGAAGTTTGTCACAGTATTTCTTTTTTTGCCCAAATTAATAAGGTGTCATTGTAGCATAATTATCAAGTACTCTAGACCAAAAGTGATGATAAGATCTGCGACCTATGACCTCAACAATTTTGAAACATTCGAGATTTTACATTTTAGCTCCACGGCGATCTTTACACTACTCTTTTAGATCTTTTTCCTTTTCTGAAATGATTGATTTGAGATTTTAGGAACATTTCCCAACAAAAATTATTTAAATTATAAGTTTTTAAACCTGAAAAAGGTATGCAAACCAGTTAGGTAAACGGACTACACGCATACATATGGACAAAGACTGCATAACAAAAGAAAACTACACTCAAATGCGTGTAGTCCATCCCTCGACCAAAAGACACACTACACGCTAATGCATGTAATGAATTAACGGACTGCATCCAAATTACATGCACGGACACCGTGACAAACTTCTGAGCTGTACTGTAAAATGAACCTGGCCAAACATGCCTCCCTTGTTCCTTGTGAAATTACAATACAAAGGATTACTGTACCTGTCTATCCATTGAACATGACATGAATTTGGTCCCTTCTTTATTGCAAGTAATATTGAAGACAATCCTGGAATGACCTTGTCCAAAGCTCTTCACCTGCTCTGGTCCACTGGCAATACTCAAGTCCCACAGGAGAAGCTCACCTCTGGAGTACAGATCATAATAAACAATCATTTATATTTCCACTGCAAGGAGACTCGCACTGAGATAGACAGGTGGGAATATATAACATGAATGAACACAATGAATATAAAATAAGCATTAGGGAGGGACACATGCAACACCTGCAAAAAACTAAACATTTAGTAAAGGTTTGGACCCACAATGTGATGTTGCCTGCAAAATTGCTTGCAATGGGAAAATCACACCGTGTGTTCACCCGTGCAACTTTTGTGCACAACATCCATTACTGGCTACATCGCAGAAGTACTTGTAGAAACAAGTTCTACCTTTATGAGTGGACACAACTTTCCCATTGCAAGCAAGTTGCAGGGAACATTTTAGGGAACATCATATCACGTTTCTGAGCCTTAAACTGCATTGCAGTCTAGCTTTGGTACAAGCAACATCACATACTGTAAGGCAATCACAAGAACGTTGTCAAACAGTTGTATGTTTTCTTGTTTGTCTCAAAAGATACCTAATGTTCACCTTAAAACTTACAATTTAGTCAGCTGAGTGAAAATTTTCTTGCCAAATTTAAAACAAAATACATGAATACACATTGTACTAACCCATGTGAGCTTGAAATGATCCTGTTTGGCAAAGATGCAGGCCAACATACAGCCAACCATAGCCTGTCTTTACTCTGCCAATCATGTTTCTCCCTCCACTTCTGAGAAGACCTCTTAGGCAAGTTGAAAATTGAAAGAAGTTTCCCCTCTAAAATGTCCCATAGTCTAATGGTTTGGTCTCTAGATCCTGATATGATGAGATTGCCTTGAGAAGCAAGGGCTTTCTTCTGTAGAGGCCCTGTTGAAACAAGATTCAAAAGATGATTACTATATTAAAAATATGGATAGTAAGTGGTTAGTAAGTGGTCAGTAAAGTCTAGATAAGTGATTTGTAAGGTGTTGTCAAGTGGTTGGTTCACATCTTACAGACCACTTTCCATACAGAACTATATATATACCAAATGAAATAACGTTGTCAAGTTCAAAAGGTTGAATCATTGAAGGGGTAAGACCAAAAGGGGTAATGGGTAAGCACTCAATAAGGCCCATATTTAACAATTATTCCACGAAATCGAGTCGTATACGAGTCCATAGCCGACTATTAGCCATGTAAGACAAGATTGAGTGGAATAATTGTTTTATTATTTCCACATCACTGGATTCTCAGAAATATAGAATTTTAATTATTTTCAAGTTTAAAAAATAATAAATAAATAAATAAATAAATTTGGAGTGTTAATCATCCTTACTTGCAGCTCCACAGCTGAATTGCGAAGGACGCAGCTTCAACGTGGTCGAGTCAAAGGCATATAAAGGCGCCTCTGGCAGCCGCCATATGACTCATGTCTGACCACGGAGCGCAGCACAGATCAAATTCGGGTTGATTTTTGTGGAGGGAGGAAAACTGGAGGACCCGGAGAAAAACCCTCAGAGCAAGGGAGAGAATCAACAAACTCAACTCACATATAGTGCTGGGGCCGGGGATCAAACCTGGGACCATAGAGGTGAGAGGCAAAGATTATAAACCTACACCACCCTCGCTCCCCCTGAAAATGAAATAATACCAGCTAAACGCTCCACCATTTTGTTTACTTCTCTACTCAAGGGATATGAGCTGATATCCTAGTAGTAGAGAAACCAATCAGAGCATGATTGCTCATATCCAGTGGATGTGGATATAATAATTACTATTATATGCATAGGATATTGTTGCAACTCTCGAACATTGCTTTGAATTCTCGAAGAAAGCAATTTTCGAGAATTACAGCAATGCTCAATGCATATTATGGGCCATACAAACTATTTACCCAGAATCCTTCTCAGTCTTACCTTTGATGATTTAACCTTTAACCTGAAAACGTTCTTTTTCAATTTGGTGTATACCATCAGTTGCCTCTATCTGTGAACAGTCATGACCATTAAACTTCAAAGTATTTAGCCATCAAAGTTCAAACTTTCTCCTGCCTATTTTCCTATATAGTTCCATGATTTTTCTGAACAGTTGCTGCCAATACAGAAAAAATCTCAGCATGGAGTTGCACTCTCAGAAGATATGCAGAATCAAGTCTGGAAACTCACTAAATGAGAGTTTATGAAGTGTGGTGTGACTTCATGTGACATTACGTAATGCCCTTTCCTGATTGGACAATACGTTTTTGGAGGCAAAACAAATTTTATAATCAAGCAAGTTTGTTCTGCCTCCAAAAATGTATTGTCCAATCAGGAAAGGGCATTACGTAATGTCACATGAAGTCACACCAAACATGATAAACTCTCATTGCATTTACTTAGAGAATTGTACTTTAGAAGGCGTGGAGAAACATTGAAGTTTGATGGCTGAATTTTTGAAGTTTAATGGTACAACAGAACATGTTTCTTGTCACAACTGTTCACAGATACATATAGATGCAAACGTCATCATATTCAACAAAAAGGTCCTACAGAAAGACAACATACCCAAGTCAAGTTGATCAACTGTTACAGGACACCAAGCAATACTGTGAACATCACCATCATGTCCTCTAAGTCTGTGGGTCACTGTGATGCCTAGTTCATCAAGATGCAACACAGCAATCAGGCCATTCTTGTAACTGAGGATTTATAAAAGACAAAGATTAGTGCTGGATCACTGGTGATAGCAGAACTGAATTCATTCATTCCATTCCCCTACTTCACATGAGTTATCATTGATTTTAAAAACAAATAATTTTTAAGTACTTACCCTACTGCAGCATAACGCTCTGATTGGTGAGATGCTGATACAGAAAATATATATTCCTGTACTGGACAAGCACTGTAGACTATATTCTGACTGTGTCTCCATGCAATGATAGTACCCTTCTCATCAGCTGATTAAAGAAATTCAAAATACAGTACATATAAATTGCCATTTTAATTTTAGTTTGCTCATTCCCTTTCCCCAAAACTAAGATCTGGTTTCTGCGAGTTGGCGTGGGCGAGATGGTTAGTGGACGAGTTCACCAGATACCTATATACAGGCTTCATCAGCTGTTTTCATCAGTACATTTTCATAAAAAAATATCAACTTGAAATGCTATGACACCCAATTTTTACTTAGTTCTTATATCCCTTCTACTCTAGTTGCTGGGTGCAAAAAACCTACTGTAGGGTTGAGGCTAGCTTGAAAGAGAATTGAATATATCATGTACGTGTCTACGCAACATGTTCAGAACACAGAGTACCTGAGAGAATGAGATCACTTGCAGCACGAGACCAACAAATACAAGTTATTTTGGCCTATAATTATGATACATATAAATGTATTAATAAGAGATGTAGAACTACAGGTAGGAATGGGAAAACTTCAAAGATTTGCTTAATGTTTTAGTTATTTTCCCCTGGGACTGTGTAGCAAAGAAATCATTGGCCAATCTAGTTCCTTTTCTTTTCTTTTTAATCTTTTTCTTTTCCTTCAGTTCATTTTATCTTATTCATTCTTCGTCAACTCTATCTTTCTCTCCTCGCTTTCCTTTTCTCTTTTTTCTCTTTTTCTTCTTTCATCTCATTTTTCCTTTTTCTTCTCCTTCTCTCTCTCTTCTCTTTTCATTTACGAGAGGTCAACGTCAAACCAAGGTCATCCCAAACCGCAGGAAAGTCCGTATCTCAGCTGATAAATGTATTCCCAGATATAATACTTGATTTTCTTCTCACCTGATGGACACTATGAGACGCAGTTATTATTTTACTTTCTACATCCCATATTTTGACAGTCTTATCGTCTGACCCACTAACACACAGGTTACCATAACCCTCATGTGGACAAAAAGCCACTGCACTCGTGCGGTCAAAGTGCTCGTTAAACTGTCCCTTAAAACACGGTGGGTCTCGACTCACGTCTAATAGATACACCCTCTTCTTAGCTACAAATGCGAACGCTCCCGCTAAGCTACAGTCAGCAGCAGAGCTGCAGTACCAGTTTGGAGATGGAGGAAGAATGCACTTTGACTCTCTATCGTACGCCATTTTGGAACTTCCCGCGTAGAAAGACTGGAGCGAGCGGTTAGAGTTTACCGCGAAAGACTGAACTCCGTAAGAATTTCAAGATGGCGGCGGTGCACAAGGTTCGTTGTGGAGGTAAATTTGACGGGATTTTTCTCCTTTAGAAAGCTTTTAAGAAGAAGAATTTGATACTGATACACGCTTTATTATTTCAAAATATAACCGAAATGTAAATTCATTAATACTTTGGCTTTTTTAGTGAAAAAGGCGCTCAAACTTTTGCAGTTCCAACTGAGGTGAGTTGGTCAAGTGACCGTTTTGAAGTGTGTCATAAACAATCATTAAATCCATCCTGATTGCAACCAAATTTGAGAATATTTTTTCACGATTTATCGACTTTGTGGTCATTCAGGAGTTTATCCCTTGTCTCTGGACACATTTCGAGACTACACACAGGTATCCCGCAACCGGCTAGTTTCTCAGTGACTCGAGCAGTTTGGGGAAAAACACCTACAGAACTTGAACAAGAAAAAGGCATCCCTGAGCAACCAACGAAAGAGGTGAGCTAAGTTTCGTTGGGAAAATGGTTTGTGTAATGCACCTACATTGTATCAATGTTTTGCAACTATTAATGTTTAGCCCCAGAGTGGAGGGAGGGGGGGGGCAGGCAGACCAAGGGGAATTGACATTTTTGGAGATGGCAGAGTCAATTTCCGTACCCCTAGGACTCTCACAAATGTCAGATTACCCTTCTCTTCCAGACTCTCACTCTGTCAAGTGTCAAATTCGTTCCCCTCTTCTAGGGGAAAATGTACTTTTGAAATGCCCAACCCAAGGAGCAAGGTCCTATGTCAATTCGTTATAACAAATTTTAGCATGAAAATGAGGTCTCGATGCCAGCTGGCCAATGCATGTCTGCACAAACTATGGGCACACAGTTTTAAAACCAAGAACCAAATGGTTGGTAACTTTTGTTCCATTCTCCATTGTTCTAATAATTCAAAAACAACCCCTAATTTCTCTATTGTAGAATCCAAGCCTCGTTTTCATGCTAAAATTCGTTAGTGCACAGCCAGGTGTAATGAAAATGAGCTATTTTTCGTGGGTTGCCTGCTGCACCTCCCCACCCTGGGGCTAAACATTGATAGGTGCATTAATTGCAGCCTTTTGTGGTACTACTGTTTATTGATTAAATACACCATTCTATGCTTCAGAGAATTCATCATTCTAGAAGAGATATCAGATGTGGTCCTCGTAAGCTAAATTTGGTTGCAAGACAGGTTTGTACCTTTAGAAATACATATACATGTACAGGATAGGATACATTATCTCTCTACCAGCGGGGTGGAGACATACCTTTGTGTGGAGAGGAATTAGAAGGGCAGGGGAGATAAAGGAAAGTACATGAATATTCTTTTATTTTTCTTTATGGGTTAGCAGCAAGTGCAACATAAATTCCCCAACATGTATGTGTTGCAGTGTCATACTTTACTCTAATGATAACAACATGTTGTGATGGGATAATTCACATGAAAACATTGGGAAGCCTTTTCAATGTTATTAGATACCATACTGTGTACTTGCTGTAATTCAATACCATATGTTTCCCATTCACATGAAAACTACACTCTATCTCCCAGTTGTTGAGAGAACAGTCCTACTGTATGCTTGATGCTGTACATTGTGTTTTTCTATTTATAGATCCGTGGTTTAGGTATCACTGAAGCTATTAAACAGATGGAGTTTTCCCCAAAGAAAGCTGCTGCAACTGTTAAAGAGGTATATAGACTACTGATGAAATTCCTAAAGGCAAATATAGCTACTGTACTTACTTGTAAACTAGTACTAGTAAGCTTTCTTATGATAAATTATTAGGTATTAGAAGAAGCTCAGGATACTGCCATCACAAGACATGGAATTGAAGATAAGATGAACCTGTGGGTTGGTATGTAATTATTTGAATTTTCTTGCTTTCATCTGCAAATTGCGGTGGTGAGGTATTTCCCTTTGTGTGACAAATCTTAGTTTTTTATCTTTTTCTTTGATAACGAGAGCTAATATACATTCCCTAACTTGCCACAGGCTGTCTGACACTTGTATTAAGATTACATGTACACTGTATATTCTATAGCCCTCACTTATGGTAGAACTTGGATGGCTATCACTTACACAGGCATCAAATTCTGTAAAAAGGTTTTGATTAATGAAACCATCCTGTCACTCTCTATTGGTTTATCTGTCTGGTGAACATGATTGTGTACAATTTTTTTTTCTGAAGTGAAAGAAATCACACACACACATGCATGTAAAAATTCTGAACCACAATTTCTGGTATTGCTGTTTTAATGGTGAGCATCCCTCAGAGTAGACCTTACTTTAACATACTTAAATGACCATTAAACAAATGTTTCGAGGGTATTTTTTAAGTAACAGCTCAAACATGGGAAAGAGTATTTCATCCAATATCCAACCACCAAGAAATGGGTTGAAAAAATGAGGTTCAGTCAGTTTTTTACCAACTTTTGGATAGAGGAAGAAACACTCTTTCAAGTGTTTGATCTAGCTTCTCAAACCATTGATAAATCTAGGAGAAAATCAAAGCAAAAGTTGGCCAAATTTTGTGCTAATGAAGATCACATATCCTAACCACCATCACGGTAGTGATTTACTTCTCATTAATTATTCATGAGTTTGAGAAGTTGTAGTTGACGTAGACAAATGTTGACATTCACTGCATCTTGTCTACTCTAGCCCTGGATTGAAACCATTATTTCTTGTTCAGTTAAGCACATTTTGGGAAGGTCTACAGAATTATTCCCAAAATATCAGTGATAAATAAAACTCCTTCTCTGCTTCCAGCTGAATCCTTTGTTGGTAAAGGTAGATATTACAAGAAGATTCGCATGCACGCCCGAGGTAGGTTTGGCATCGAAGAGAGAAAATTCAGCCACTATTTCCTGGTCCTCCAAGAAGGTCCTAAACTGGGAAAGAACAAAAAACGCAGATTAAAACACATGACAGAGCTTGAAGAGATAGCAAGACACCCTAGGCATATCAAGAATTCGCTGGCTTGGTGGTAGTTAATGGTTAGTAGGAACCAAATGTAGATAGAAAATCCAGTTTGGGTTGCAGTTCTTAATGTTACATTTGTAGCAATGAAATTCCAATCTAAACAATTTTTGGGGGTTGCAGGTAACTTACAGTAGTCTAATGTATACGTAGAAAAAGATTACAGTGTGGAATCGATGAGTCATTATTCTACGCATGCTATTGTTCGTTTATTAGTAAGCCCTTTCCTTCCTTAATAAACCTATATTTTAGTCAAAACTTATAATAATTCCCTGTGATTCCGCAGTGTGGAATCTCTGGAAAGAGAGAGCTATAATGTAAGGTTTAATTTGGAAGAAACTTTTTTCGCAGTTCACGCTTTTTTTACGCTATCCTTGTGGATTTTTGTTGGTGGTCAAGATATAATGTTGATAGGACAATATGATTAAACCATCGTAGGATTTTTGCTAAATTAATGATTTCATTGTGAAATTATTTTCTTACTGTAATGATAAAATTCTGGATTGAATTGTTTGCGTTTTTCGTCTTTAGATCGATAGTTTTTGGTTGCTGGAGCTCGCTTTTCACCAGCGATGTGAGCGTAACTTAGACGAACGTTTTTCTTTCTTGCTTGTACTTGTATCGGGAGTTTTTCACTGAAAACCAACGTTACATAACACTTGCACTAGTTAACCACTTCAGCGCATTCGTTCTTCGTTTGCGATTCATTTGTTATTCGTTACACTATCTGCAAAATCACAAAAAGTCGGAAAAAAACAAAAAACTACCCAAAAATTGAAACCCATCTTCAAAATACATAAAATTAATAATTCCTGACAGAAATATTTGGATCACACCCTGATTGTTTCAGTAGTCGCAAAGCTGTTTTGAGAAATCCTGATAACACGGATTCCCTCTGGCAAACATCTGGGCTCTCTAATTGTAGCTCTGTTCGGCAACTACTAAGGAAAATTGCTTGGCGAGGCTTTAAAAAACAACACTTTTTAGGAGGGCATATAGCAAGTATTATCTAGACGGAATTGGAATTATAAATTGGTTTTTGTGGAGGGAGGAAAACCTTCAAAGCACAGGAGAACACCCCCCCCCCCCCAAAAAAAAAAAAAAAAAATCTACCCACATACGATGGGGAACCCCAGTATCGAATCCCCGGCCCCCCGGGGGGAAAGCAGTGCTTTAAAAGCAAACACCAACTTGTCCTTAGAATCCCTTTCCATGTTAATACATGGCAAGTCACTTGTAAACTTACTGTACTAGAAAAATCAAAGCTAGATTTTGCGTGAACTCGTGGAATTGCTTCGAAGAATTCGCAAGTTGTGAAATTTTTAGCAGAGCTTGATCTTTCAGTATATTTTTCAAATAGACTAAAATTTTTAGAAATTTTAAATCTTTTTTCATAAGAACCTCTTTATGTTAGTGTACGCAGTACAGCCTACATTTACGTAGCGATATTTCACCTATTCATTGGTTATTCAATAAAATACATTTTTGTACTCCATCCATTTCTAACTTCTCTGTCATTCTGCGTGCTCTAGATATGACAATCTTATGAGCTATAGAATTCCTAAAAACTTGTTCCTGGCTTTTAATTTATTTTCGTAAAGTTATTTTTTCGATATTTAAAAATACACGCCCTCTAGAATCATTTTTGGTGCGTCCTCAAAATACTCCAGTTTCGAGTTCTCTTTTGCTCAGCCTTAGCCTCAATAGCGTGTAATAATATTCTATAGTTTTACTAACAGTCCGTGGAAAGGTATATAAACCAACACTACAAATGCTTCGGGTTTTGCTGTTATAATTGTAAATATTCTACGCACAATCGAGGCTAAGGCTAAGGCAAAAGAGAACTCGAAACTGGAGCATTTGTCAACGATATAGTTTTCGCGCCATATCACAGAGCTCTCAACCACTTTTCTGAGGTACTTTAATCAAATTATCGTGTTTCGGGAAATTTGAATTGAACAGTGCCTCGCAATGCGCGCATAATATAACGCTATTCTCTTATTCATTATAAAACCGAAAACTCGACCAGCGATTTCGTGCAGAAAAAGAAACCGCATTGTTCCGGCGCGTCAACCCCCCGTCATCACAAACAATATTTATTAATCCTCAGTTTAATAGACTGCATTAGAATTTACTTTCTTTTTCCGGTGAGCGGTTAATAGGGGTATTTATTTTTACATTGGTTCTGTTTGATAGCTAGTTGTTGACTGGCGATAAGACTGATAATATAAGTGCCAACGTCCATGCTCTAAATATTTGTTAAAGGGTCAAGATATCTGCGGCGATAATATGGTTTGACGATATGGAAAGGAATTATATTAATAATGCGCTCCGGTAAACTGATAACGAAAATGCCGAAAAAAGTAAAACTTCCTGATAAAGATGCGCAGACTTGGTCTAAGTTTGCGCACAGAGATTTGAGAGAAAATCCGACGAACGAGTTCGACAAGAGTGGAAATAAACTGCGCTCAAAGACTAACATCTGTTCAGATCTGCTGCACACACACGTTCTCCTCTCGGCATGCATTTCGTATTACATTAATAAGTTTTTCTAAAACTGAATACCAGAAATAATCCATAGTTCGGGCCTCGAAGCGACCGAATTTTTTCATGCGTCCGAATTGAAACTCAAATAATGCGCGTCGAAGAAAAACCCCTGGAAAGAGTCACATTCCCTGCGAGCAGAGACCTATTTCCCACGGCTTGAGGAGAGAAGAAAAACGCCCGCCAAAAAACGGGAAGGTGGACTCTGCTAGCAGGCAAAGAGTCGCACATTGGGTGTGAAGGAAGCTGAAAGCAAACTGACAGAAGTCTGATTTTAATAATCTTTTACTGAGTTTATTTTTAATCGCAAATGTGTTTTATCCATAATCGTTTAGCACTGTTTGTGCCGGAATCATCTAGCGCGTGGTTTATGTCAAGAAGCAATGATGTTTTATGTGGCATTATAGTCATTATCGTTTATCAGCCTGGTTGTCAACACTTGTGCTAGATCAAATTGGGTTGCGCATGCTCTCACTTTAAGGACATCAAAAAGAACACTGTTTTTACGATGAGATAACATCACATATCTTAGGGAAAAAGGGACGGCCAAAACTTGCTTTATAAAATTATTAACAATTGTTTTGTCCAGTTTCGTGCCGCTAATTGTTCGGACTTCTTTCTGCAAACACACAGGCCCAGGGGTCATAATAATACAGACGCTACTTTCCGTAGCTTTTCACATAATTGTAAACGAATGTCATCGATCGCTGATTGATAAATAGAACGTTTCAAATACTTCGATTTTAGGGTCTTAATAGCTGGGTAGCGCACTGGAGTTAGAATTCCACAAGTATTTTCTTCTAGGCGCTCAGCGTCATCCACGGGCTTGGCATTCTAAGGGAGTTAATCACCTAGCCCTAGAGTAACGGATACGATTGCCAGACGATTAATGATGTACTTTACTTAATTCATGACACTACTGTTCTGCCATGTGCTTATCGTGGCCCTTGCCACTTCCGCCCGTTGAATTGCACTTGAATGACTAGTGTAGAAGCCCTTGGACGGACAACAATGGACGTGTGTTGAAGATATACAATATCGTGACGGCCGTAGGAAAACAAGGATGGCTATACCCTGTATCTTGTGCTTCAGAGGAAGGTACTGTCGCATTGGCAGAGAAGATGTTGTGTCCCTTAGGAAGGGTCCCAAGACGAGGCATTTCAAAGCGACGCTGCAGCCCATTGAGGCTATAAGGTAAGCATAAAGACGTTGATTTGCTGAACTCCCTTTTTTTGAGTTGTTTCTACGTTTTCATCACCCCATATCTCAAATACCCGCACAGGGCAGTGCGGTGGTATGCATTCTAAAAACTCACTGGGGAATTACAAACGGAATAAGAATGTTAGAATCATCACAATACGGTTAGGAAAACATTCTAAGTGGTTTCTTGTTTTGCTTTTGATAATCATCATGATAAGCTTTCGTTGATTCTCGACTCGATGAAAGCAAATAACAGTAATGAGATTACAGTTCTTGTCGCATTAGAACACCTTATCGTCAATCTGTTACACCACAATCACGGATACCTTACAGCTCTATATCTTGGCAATATTTCGTTTCTTTTCTGCTCCTGTATTAGCTCTTCCACTAATAAACACTGACGATTGTCGTTGTTTACGTTCTACGTGAGACTGAGCTGCAAGTCACGTGTTTGTTGTACGTCATGTCTGGGTGAGGGCATCCCCATTGGCTAGTATTGACACGTGATTGCGCTAAGGTTGGAACTCGACTTGTAGATCACATTGATCTGCATGAAGACGTGCGTTTTTATTCTATGGACAGTGAACGTTTTAAAAACTAAGAATATGAACGAATCCCAACGAGGTTGGGAGGGACACTAATGTAGTGAGGGCGAAAAACCTTGTCGAACAAGCAGTTTCAAGCAGTGCAACTTTCTACGCGCGCCTTAAAGCTTTCTTCATCCGATCTGCTCCTGATTGGCTGTCTTAGAATGTTATCCATGACCCAATCATCAAAAGCATTAATTGATGTTTAGAGCCTTAGCTGAGGAATCGATCATTGAAGTCGTCTCGGGAGAGGTACAACGGATTGGAGAGATCTATTGTTAGGGTGCCTCAAATTCAGCAGAGAAATGGAAGGCAAAACTAACAAGAAGAGGAGCGATACATCGGTACCATTGTCGTCCAAAGCCTCGGCATTTTCCATAGCATCACTTATTTCTTCAAACGATGGCGAAGGTGAAGCTTGACAACGTCGTATCTTTTTGATATGTCAATCTGGAAGCTTAGGAAAGACCTTATATGTAAAATCTCAAGTCTAGTCTCGCTGTAGTGGTGACACTGTACTTTGAATATTTCTAGACGCTAGAAAAAACAATGCCTGTTAGCTTAACATTCAATAAATTATGTGGTTTTTGTAGGTTCAGAAGCCGAAGAAACTACAAATGGATGCGCAAACTCGGATGGGGAAGATCATGATGTATCCTCATCGGCTTCCTCGCCAAAAAGATTCAAGTCATCTCAGGAAGAATCGTATGGAAACGAAGAGAGCGAGACAGCAGAAGACACCAGAGAGAAGTTCAACAAGACTCACTCGCCTGAGGAACTCAAGGACGTCCAGATTTCCCTTGAGGGGAGAGAGTTGTGGGAAAGGTTTAACGAACTAGGCACTGAGATGATCATCACCAAGTCCGGCAGGTAAGCTCGGTCTCTGTTTTCATGGCGTGTTGTGCTTTAGCACTACAAATGTGATTTGCTTGTCCAAATTTAATTTACCAAGTCAACATTGATGTCATCACTCGTTTGCTTCATAGAAACCGCTTTTTATCACTCTTGCACACCCGCCATTCTTTACCGGCGTAACTCAGTAAAACCTCGCTAACCAACGACCATGATATGACTCGAACATGCCTCACAACATGCTGTCTGTCAATTTATAACGGACTGTTGAATTGTATGTGGCTGAGAGCGTTGCACGGAAGAAAAAGACTAGAGGAAAGTGCTGCTTACAAATGTACAAGCAAATGATGGGGCTGACGTACAATTAGGTGTTATTTCCTTGTGTTTATTAGCCACTCAGGCCCTTAAAGCGCTACGAAAACAATTAAATTGATTTTGGAGAATGTGAAGATGAGACGAGACCTCTGTTATCCAATTCAGATTTACAGATTATATAAACACCTTTTTGGCACGCAATTCTCCCTAGGTATACCTTGAACCTATAAACTTTTGATTCTCAACTAATTCAGTTATGGACAAAATTTTTCATGTCGTACAAATCTAAATATGTAAGAATTGAGGATTCTGTGATAGTTGTTAAAGGAATCGTGCTCATTTCAAGTTATTTCTCCATATGGTAACGCTGTTTCGGACTTGCATAAGGATTTCAAGTAGCTCTGCATATTTTATTCGGCTTTAGCTGTTCCTGACATCGTAAGCTAGCAGACAAGTAAAGTGAGAGCGATAGGAAGCGTTCGGAGATGTAATTAGCCCTGGGAAGGCTTTGATTAGAATCTTCGATCAATGTTTATTCCTGGTGGTGCTAACACTTGACTAACTGGGAGTACTATAATCCACGATCTGTGATCGATTCTATCAATTCTGACTTGGCGCAAATCAATGCAAGTCGAAAACAAAGAAACATTTAAGCAGCTCTTTTTTGTAATTCCTTACTTTCCTAGAACTAGATTATAATATCGTGAATCGTCTACAAACATTGGACTAAACAAGAGAACAGTTCTTTAGGTTTCTAGGGCAAATATCATAAACGTCTCGACAATGGAAAAAAAGGTGCTGAAAAATACAAAACAGCCTTTGTTCTTAACATCCATATGAAAGCCTTTCCTTGTCACTCGTCTTTGATCATTAAATGAGCTTTCTATATTTGCGGGCAAAATCAATCGTTTCGACTGTTAATTCAAGTCCTAATACAGATTGTGAAGGCCGATGTAATCCTACTTTACTTGAATCACTGTAATCAAGGCCCATTTTTAGGATGTTACGGGCTGTAAACGCTTTTGTACAAACAAGCTAGCAACGAAATTGGTGTTGATCAGCTCTTTGAAACTAATTTAAGGTCAAATTAACAACAGTTTGATTCCCACTGTGGGGTACAGAGATACAAGCTTATCTAGAGGCCCGAACGCCCATGAAGAGGAACATTAAACACTACAAAAACTCCGATTAACAATGTGGTGACCTACACCAAGGTTAGAAACTAGAGTTTCTTCTTTTGGCTGATCTCTAGAACTGATCACGGAATTGTTGGTGACCAAATGTTGGATAGAGTATTAGAAATGCCGTTGAGGAAGCGGTCTAAAATATCCCTGATCTACAATCAGTGCAAGTATGTCAGACTATACGACAAGAATGGGGATCAAACGTCTTTGTTGTGTAGCGACAGGAAGGGCCAAACGACGCTTTCTTTCCGCACTTGTTTTTCTTTTCTCGAGATGGTTTTCCAACTTTTTGCTTAAAATAATCGAACTTCCGAACCTTTTCCAGTGCTTGTTTGCTTAAGAACATCCAAAATATCCCAATTATCTTGAAAAAAAACCCAAGTTATTGAATAAAGATAACTGAAAATGCCTGCAAGAAGGATTGTTAGATAAAGGAATAATTCAACGGTATCACTCATCATTTTCCGCCCACTTTCTCGAAACAGAAGCGAATTCAGGTAAATACACAGCTATAAATTACTTAAAGACGCGAATTGTGTACTATAACGAGGAGTGAATCGGAAATATCCCAAATTATCGCTGTATTAACCAGATAAGCCAGTACTTTGAGACTAAACGCATAACCAATGCATTTAGTACATCAGTGAGGTTTCTGGCCTGAATTTGCCAGAGCTTCGGAGATTGTACGCCGCGTTTAAGGATATTCTATAAAGGGATTTCATAAGACAAAACTAAGTCCATTGCTTTGGCATATCATTGTGCGTCAATGCTCTAGACTTATCAGACCACAGTAGCCCCCAGGGCAGGTATGAGTGTGATACAGAATGGATATTTACTATCATACCAGATACTTTGTTATTGTCGCAGTGCTTAGTGTAGTCCTTAGAGTAAAGAAAGAGGCCTCAAGAGTCCACGAGACAAAGTTGAACCTTGAATTCTTGGTAAAATGGCGATTTTGCGAGTAAGGCAGCTTGTTAGTTGTAAAAAGGACACATGATGTCGGGCGAAGTGGTAGTGTTTTTAAAGTCGTAAGGAAAATCACTCAAAATAATCAGTATTCATTACCATATGGATTGCAAGCTATTGCCATCAAGCGTCTCCTCACATAATAATAATAATAATAATTTGGTTTCACTAATCCTTCTAACCATTTTTATACCTCAATGGTAACGTTTCAGTTCTGATTGAAGTTGGACTTTCTGACCAAGTTAGCAACTATGTTTAGTGCTCTATGGTATGGCCGTAATTCCAAGCAAATGATGTGATACATCATCAAGATAGAACGCCCAAATCAATAAACTTGGATTCCTACAAAATCTTTACAAAAAATACAATTGATCTGGAACTACGAAGCAGTAGGGGTTATAAAATGGAGCTTTACTTATCAAGATGTCGAAGATAATCTTAATTTGTGTCTTATTGAACTGGTAGACTAGACTGGCTTGCTAAGTATACAGTGAGTGTAAATTTTCTGTATCAGAATCTAGGATTCCTTTGTTCCCCTGTGAATATTAAAAGCAGAACTGACTACAGTTCTGTTGCTTGATCAGTTAATTGTAATAATGGGAAAATGTGTTGAAGGAATCTAAAGTCGTTCTGAATCATGCTAGAAATGCTTATGTGATGTTTTTGTTTTTGTTTTTTCTCCCTCAAAATTCTGAGAGCTTTGTTCAGCTATCGTTTTCTCTTTCTTGTGTTTAATGGACATTTGAATAGTCGTTTATGACACAAATTCGTTCTGTAGTTTGTTAAAGTTTGTGAGCTCTTTTTATTTTTGGTTTTTAACATTCGAGATAAAACCTTCTGTCTTGCCTTTGCTATTGCTCTATCATTTCCTGATCATACTGCAGTAGTGTGTTTGTCCAATTCCCTTACTTACATCTCCATTTATTTTCTTTTCCTTTTATCATTTTTTATCAGTTCTTACCGTCATGCGGGTATATTATTCCGTTGTAGAGTGCATACCATATATCCATGAAAAACTTTGTAAGAAATTGCATAAATTTACACAAATTAGTAGGTTCAGTGAAGAGTTCTGAGTATAAACACTAAAAGCGTGCAATAGTTTGCACTTTTTAGCACCAAATAGCACTAATTAAACAATAGAAAACATAGAATTAGAAAAATTTAGCTCTATTTAGTACTTTTTATGTTGCACGCTTTTAGTGTTTGCACTCTATACAAAACTTTGCACTAATTTGTACAATTTTGTTCGTTAACTTTTTCACGGATATATGGTATGCATTCTATTGCGGTTGACAGATTTCCTTTACATTCAGCTCACTGGCTTTTCCATTTCCCATTTTGATTTCTATTTCATATCACTTCAAATTTTTATGGCTTTATAAGGATTGGCTATAATCTTCACTATATCTGTATTAAATGACTGCTACTACTACTATTTATTTGTTCTATGAAGAAAAGAAAAATTACAATAATGCTGGTCCGCAGTTAGCAATAGCTAGTCAAGGCGGACCAGGCTATGAAAAGTAAAACTAAAAGAATTCTTATTACAACTAAACTCAAGGAAACTAGCTTATTTTCTATGAGTTCCCCTTCGTTTTCTTTTCCCTGTTCCAAGTTATCATTTTCTATTTATAATTTATTTCATTATTTAACCCATGCAGTGGATATATCATGGTGGTCAACAAACACCCATTTCATACCCATTCTTTTTCTTTCTCACTTTCCAGTTCTGTTCAATCATTTAATTATTCATTCATTTTATCCTGTAATCTATATTAGATAATTCTTTTTCTTTCTTGTTTTGTAGACGAATGTTCCCAACTCTACGAGTATCAATAAGCGGTGTTCAGCCAAAAGCTAACTATCTGGTGCTTATGGATATCGTACCTGTCGATGACAAGAGGTATCGATACGCCTATCACCGATCCACGTGGTTAGTAGCAGGCAAGGCGGACCCCCCTGCCCAGGTCCGACTTTACATGCACCCGGACTCCCCCTTTACCGGGGAACAGCTTCAAAAACAAATCATATCCTTCGAGAAAGTCAAGCTCACCAACAACAGCACAGATCACAATGGACATGTAAGTCAAAGATTATTCTGTTTGTTTGTCTTTGTCTCGGTTTTATTGTTTATACTCAATTGCAAAATCGTTGTCGTGTTCAAAACATACAACATAGAAGCTGAGGCCGTAAGCTATACTGAGAAATGACATAACTGTGTTGTGATTTATTCATTTTTGCTATACGCAGTCGATATAAAACATGCCGAAAGCGTATTCAGAGGAGCTGTGTTTAAGAGCCGTTCGTAGAAGTTGAGCAGACACGCCTTTAAATCAATGGCCGTTTTGAATTTATGGATATTTTTTATCTCATATCTCTTAAACGTATTTTATTTTTCCTGTTCTGGTACCTTGAGCACAATGTCAACAGCTTCTATGGTTAGTACAACAGTGAATTCCACGGGTCATCACAACATGCATTTAATTAGTACTTCCTGTGTACCATTTCGGCTTGAAGTTCTATTTTGTATGTTTTGAACCTGATCACCATTTTACAATTGAGTGTATTGGGCAAAATTAAGACGCATCCCAACAGTCCTCCCCTCTCCCTCCCCTCCCATGAGATGATTTCTCACCATCCACCTTCAACTCGGTTCAAAACCTCATCTTTCTATCACTTCTCGTACGAGGGTCTGTTCGAGTGGCAAAGACGGTAAGCGTGACGCGTAATCTGAACTAAGCGATCGCGTGTTACGTGAAAAAAGCTAAAAAAGATCCAGCCATGATTCCCAAATGACGGATGAATTCTCAAAAGGAAAAGAAAGCAAAAGAAGGGTGAATATTTAAGAACCTCTTTTGGACATCCCTGTACTCAACTACCAGATGACCACATACTGCCAAAGCGAATTCTAGCCACCTAATCATTGTCAAAAAGGGGATTTAAAAATATAATGTTTTGATATTAAAATCTCTTCAGTGTGATCTTTTAAACGTTTATCACTCTTGGTATTCTCATCCCGGATGTTTGTTCGCATCTTGATTGGTTCGGTAAGCGGTGAATATACGAGATCGCTTGGCTGTCAGACCCTGGGGTCAGCGGTCGATAAGAAGAGCACGATATCGGCCTTGGTATACATATTAAAAAAGCTTTAATCACGATAATAGGATTGAAGTGCTTTGGAGTAAAAAATAGAAGAATTTGGACTTTTTTGAACGGGCTACGGAATCTTGAGGAGAAGAGGGGAGAGTTGGGGTTAACTTTTTGTGTCTGAGATCTCCAATTAGAGATATTTCCCCACTGCAAAATAACCAAACAAAAAACAAACAAACAAACAAACAAACAAACAAACAAACAAACAAACAAACAAGAAATATACTGAGCAAATACATGAATGCTGAAGTTATTACAACCTATGAACTTTTTTCCTCATATTTTTCTTTTTCTAATCCAATCTAATTTTTATAATCTTATTCTTACCTTTAGGGTTATATCATTTTATTATATAGACATGAGTGAGATACTGGAAAATAAGCCATTCGTAAACATGATACGAAACTACATCCGGGAACC
>WUAP02055559.1:0-34837 GCA_015163945.2 Stichodactyla helianthus
ACCATGAACCATCCATTTCTTTTTCATAGGTAGCCAGCCAATCAGAGCGCGCGTTATATCTTAGCTATGTTATAAATCACTTTTATTTGAGTCAAATAATGAGCACATTGTTATCTGATTATTACTGGCACATTTATACACACAGACACACAGGGATCTTCTCTCCATTCCCAGCTTTTAATTCTTCCACAAATGTCCAACTAGAGAAAATACTTGTTGTTGTTTATCATTCTAATTGTACTGGTGTTATTTTACTTAGGGTCAGTCTCCAATGGAGTTTCAGATGAATATATTGAATATCTTACCTGTGTATAATAAAAATTATTGACTGATGACATATATATATATGTATGATGATTGAGGAAAATATGGAAATTCAATGCAGAACTACTACTATTACTGGAAGCTAACAGAATCAATTACCTAGAAAATCAACAATTACCTCCAAAGCATCATGGGAATGAGAAGGGAACTAGAAAGAAAAATTTGGAAAAGCAAGAATAGAAGAAACATGGAGAACCAAAACCAAAAGTAGCCAGTAAAATGGTGGGAGAACAGCTTATAAGCTGACAAGAAAAATAGCAAGGAAAAGATGGGCTAAAAAGAGATGAAGCTAAGGAATTAAAAAACGAATAGGGAAAAAGATGATGTGCAGTCACCTGCATCCAAAGTCTCCTTCCTGGTTTGAAGGGGCAAAATGAATTCCTAGTTTTTCTGCTTATCACATAATGTAAGGGGCTCTCATTTATTATGGTGTGGGGAGGGGAGGGTGGTGGACAAGATTTTGGCCATGGCAACCAAACATTTCACAACCCCCCTCTGTGAAGAGTAAAAACTTCACCACTCCCCTACCCCCTCCCCAACCTCAAAAAACTCAAAGACTTCAGTGATACTCTCAACCTCACACTTAATAACGTAATAACAACTTAATAATCCCCCTCCAAGAACAAGACTTCTCAAGATAATTTGCCCCACCCCTTCCCACGCCACAATATTATGAAGGGTCCCTAGCGGCCTGATTGATTCCTTGTTACAAAAACTAATGTATTTTTAATTGCTTATCAAACTTCCACGCAGGGACGTGGATGGGAGGGGGGAGGGAGTATATATGGCCCATAGAACTTTGCTATACCGGGAAAAATGCGTGACGATAGGGGGAGGGCAGGGTGGAAAATCACTGGACCCTTCATTTACTACATTTGGGGAAGCACCGGTGGCGTAGCGGATAGATCGCTCGCCTCTCACCAATGCGACCCGGGTTCGAGTCCCGTCGGGCTTGGTGTGTTGAGTAGAGTTGTTTGTTGCTTCTCTCCTGTGCTTCGAGGGTTTTTTTCGGGTCCTCCGGTTTTCCTCCCTCCCGTAAAAATCAACTTTCAAATTCCAATTCGATTTAGGAGATATTCTCGATAGGGCTAACCTCTAATATCTCCTTTCGCACTATGATGCGATCAATTTGTATTAAATATTAAATACTACGGCCCTGCTACAAGCTAAAATACTATATATAGTACTAGAGTGGTTTTCATTAACTCGTGAAACAAAGTGTACTAATTAAAGTGTAATAGTCAAGGACACAAAAGAAAAGAATAGAATTAGAGTGTAATAAAGTGTAAACACTAAAGCGTATTTCACGGGTTAATGAAAATCACTCTAAAGAGTATAAAAATATTTAGACGAACACATCTAGAATAGTGCGGATTTGTCCTCATAAAATTTGATATTGGGATATACCAACAGTATTTAATTCCTCCATTTATTTTGATTCCTCTATTCAATTTATGTACAAATATCTTCTATTGGAAGATCCATTTATGTCTTTATCTATTATGGGTTAGGCATCACTTTTGTTTAAGCCTATTTGATTTTTAGAGTGTGATAAAGTGTAATACACTAAAGCGTATTTCACGGGTTAATGAAAACCACTCTAAAGAGTATAAAAATATTTAGCCTATTTGATTTTTTGTGTTCTAGTTGCTCGATGAAAACTATGTAGTTCCGTCCACGCTAGTAATTTAAAGAGTATATAAATTTTATCTGTGATGTTATTTATATTTCAAACAGGCACACGCTACCACTGTCATCCGCTTGTTTGGGAATTATTCGCTCTTGTGAAGCTTAAAACCAAGGTTGACTTTTTTTAAGACTCCACACAGAACAAAACAAGAAATAACGTGTTTCACAAACTGTTCTTAAAGGGACTAGAACAAAACGTAAATCAAATGGTTTTCCTCGGACCGTGAAATAGTTACTAGTGTAAAAGAGGTTAGAGTTCATACCAAATAAAATTGTACAAATTAGTGCGAAGTTTTCTATAGAACTCTACTAACTTACTAATTTGTGCAATTTCTTACAAAGTTTTTCACAGATACAGGGTATGCACTCTAGTAGACACTAATTCCATTGTTTTCTTTTGTGTGTATCTTACTATTACACACTAACTACCAGTAACTGTTTCACGGTCTGAGGAAAATTACTCTTTAGAAAACATATATTAAAGTTAGGAGCGCATATAGCACTGTAGAACTAGGCCGTCCTATTCCAGCTGCTTCCGATAGACCTTTACGACATAAACATGAAAACGAAGTCTAAGGGCCATGACTTCATTTCAAAATGAAAGACTGCGTCAATTATGGCGGACAGTGAAGTCAAAGTTTCTCTAGAGAAGAAGTATATTTTGCCGATTTCAGTTGATTGAACAGTCCATGAAAACCAGATGATACTGCAGCTGGCTTTATAATTTAGTATTAAGCCAGTAAAGCCGTGTTTATAATCTTAATCTTAATCTGAAGCAAAGTGCACGGAAAGTCGAGTAGTATTCCTATTGCAGTTCAGCTGTACAACATTTGTGAGATGAAAGGACATTGCTAGTCAACTTCGCCTCCATTTTTGATTTTGATGGCCCTTAGGCCTCGTTTTCATGTTTATGTCGTAAAGGTCTATCACTGAGGAGAACCAACAACTTTCGTTCACTGTTAATACAATAATTTAAAAAAGGCTAGCTGAGCACTAGAACTAAAAAGGTATCGAGGTAAATATTATGATATCAATGAAATCTTACGAGTCAGTGTAACATTACATGGTTTTCTTGATTTTTACCCTGACATGCGTTTTTCACAATAGCCTGCGGATGCGAGAGGAAGACTGCGATGCTGGCGCGGACCGCCGGTATCGCGGGCTATTGGCATTGAAAACCGTGTCTCGAATATCAATGGTGCTGGGCACCTTATCAAGAAGTATTATATATTGATATATCAATTATTATATAAGAAGTAGTAATAAATATTGCACATGATTATTAAGATTCAAATGAACTCTCTGGGTTTCAGATTTTGCTTCTTTCCTACGAGTGCGAGCAAGAAGATGAACAGATTTTTTTCCGGAGAAACTGCGAAACGATACATTAAATCTACCATGCCATATTGGTTTGGTTTGGTTTGGTTTTTTTCTTTCTTTCTTTCTTTCTTTTCCATTTCCTCACGGTTTTTTATCCCCTTTAATTTCTTTATATTTCTTTGCACACTCTTGTCCATCTTGAAGTCTATAAGCACTTTCTATCACGTTTTGAAATGATTCGCGATGCATCAGTGACGTCACACCCGCCATATTGAATATTCGAAGGTTAGCACTTCTAGAGAACATGGCGGCCATTTCTTTGGCTTTTCAAGTTTATCTCATGTAGTGGTTATAACAATAAGGGGAAAAGATTAAATTCAGAGAGAGGATTGTTTCTAGTTGGGGTGCGCTTATTTTTGATATGTATGCCTTCTTTAGAACCGAATATTTTCAGCGGAATCTGTGCCAGGTCTACTCGCTGGAAAAACTCCCAGAACGACAGCGTTCAGAAGAATATCTTGTCTTTATATTGGACTAAAATCAACGAAGGCAGTAGGAAAAGTCGAGCTCTTTGTTGTTTTTAACTTTCTGGTTTTTGGCTATTTTTCAGTCCACATAACATCGTATACTTTGTCGCATGCATAGTTTTATGATCGCCCAATCCGGAATTAAGAACCAAAAAAATCCAGCATACTTTTTTGCGGCGTTGTCAGTGAAAATCTCTTTCTCATCACTGTCTAGATGAGGACTGCCCGTTTTTCGCGCATTTTTCAACTTTTTCCCCTCTCAAATGTGAATTTTCTTAGGAAAACAAAATAAGTTCGCCTATCAATACTTCTCGATCTAGACTCCTTATTTACGAAATGAAAACTGTTAATTGCAAACGAAGAACGCAAAATTTCGAAAATATCAAGACGAGTAAGGGTGGATTCAAGCGCTATTCAATTTCGTTTCCTGTTATTTTACTTTGAAATTGAAATAATTTTCTGTAATGATAAACACATCAAGGCATGAAAATGACAAGATTATACGCGCAATGAATGGAAATGTTTGGTGTTTTTAGAACAATCCATAGATTTCTCTCTATTTTTACATTGGCTTAGAGCCGACGTCGATCATTCACAAACTGGTAGTTAAAAAAATCGACACTGAATATTTCAATCTAGTTAATACTAGAGTTCTTAGGCCCAGTTCAGACGTCGAACTTTTGTCGCGTCGAATCTAATTGCCTTTGAGGTTAAGCGCTGTTTTTCTTTGAAACTATTATGTATACCAAAGTTAACCCATGCTGTCTCCTGGTGCTAAGTAATAGAGCTGATGTCTTATAGTAGTTCTCGGCGTTTTCTTAGCCGTTGTCCTTAACGGGCAATTAGATTCGACGCGACAAAAGTTCGACGTCTGAACTGGGCCTTAGTGACCAATAAACAAACCATAGTTAATAGAGGGTTTCCAAACCAGTCCCCCTCTATTAACTATGAACAATCCTAATTTTTTCGGTCGTTCTCGTGGCTAAAACTAAGATAATTTCAAATTGCTGGCTTCATGACGTATACCAATCGCACGTAATATCATTTTTCAGAATCACCAAAATCGTCGCTCGAGTTGTTTTAATCTTCCCTTAGTTCTTCAATTCATCTGAGGTGCTAATTGAATCTTTCAGTGGTTTAAGTACATTTACGCGCCTTCAAGTGCTAAAGGCTAATTTGAGTTTCGTTTTGTACATTTTAGGAGAGGCACTTGACATTTCAGTTACAAGGCTTGCGCAGCTTTCATTACCATATACAACACTCATTTTCTCTTCCAGCACGCAGGTGCTAAAAACGATCTTTCTTGACTTAGGAAATACAGGGGGAAAATCTCTAATAAGAAACTTATGATTTTTATGAATCATGAGAGTAAAAATTTTGAAATACAAAGCCAAAATTAACAAATGATTACATGGAATATTGCATAATTTTTCAGCGGAATTATGCTGTTAAATTATCATTATGACGGGGCAATTGGCTGGATGGCTATATACGATTCGTCTTTAATTAATTCATAAAGCTAGATTTAATTGTTTGGCTTGTCTTACGCGGCGCTAAGCTAATATTCTAACTGATACATTATACACGATCATTTCATGAATGATAGCTGATTATCATTGGCGCCAGCAATAGAAAACACTTTATGGCCTATCGGTAACTAAATACCATAGTATCAGAATGATTTTGCCCAACTTCTTCTTGTTTATTCGTTATTTCTGTCTCTCACGTCCAATGCGCTAACCTTCATTAAAGCAAAAAAAATGTAACACTTTTAGCACCATTGCAGGCCGGACAAATCTTGTAGCAAAATTCAGCTAACAGTTAATCAGCCAAGCAACACTAAACTGGCTTCCTATCAAAAAACACCTGTCACATATCAGCCAATCAGCGGGGCGCCTGTCCGCACGGCTAGTCCATTATTCGCTATCGCGCGTTTCAGGCCTACTATATCAATTAATGTTTGTCCTGACAATCTATCAATCACTGGTTTACGCTTGGTCGCCTTGATGTCAGACACATCACATCTAAAGTAAACTAGAGTTTATTAGTGCTAACTTATTGCGAGCCTTCAAAAACATTCAGTCATCGATCGCTAGCCATTGTGACTGAACCACAGCTAAAAACACGGCTTTGATCAAGGCGCTTAGCAAAGGACCAACATGGACCGCCACCCTTGCTTTAAGGTACACCCTTACATGGACCTGAAACATTTTGGGATTTCACCTTATCCTCCGTTCCCTACAGCAGTTTCCACGCCTAAATCCTCTAGCTCGCCTGTCCTTCGCATTCCCGCCGTCAAGCCCCCAATTCCTCACTCGATTGATAGTATACTGAACCGTGCGGAGGATAAGAGTCCAGCATCTTCGCCCTCTCCACCAACCGTTCGTATCCGACCCTTCTGCGTACCTGGTCGTGGATTCGAGTATGGGCCGTCTATGCCGATGTACTGGCCGGGTCTTCTGCATCCACCGTGGAGAGAGCGCTTTACAGGTAACCTCATTGCACCTTGATCCTCCCTATGTATTAACTACCAATAAACCGATACAGTTTAATTATGTGATTAATATAGAAGATCATTTACAAAAACCATCGTATAAATTTATCGTACACACAATCCTAATTAGCACCAGCCATCACAAGATCTTTTGTTTGCACCAATGCCCTTTTCAGTAACACTTACTAATCGATTCTCCTTGGACTCGGTGAGAGGCGCCTGTGCTGAAAATGCTTTATCGGGCTACTTAAAGGACACTATTTCCAAGGAGATTCTCCATTCAACTTACGGCGTTAGCTATAGCTAAACCTTCAACCAAAAAGAAGCACTGCTTAGCGATTGACATGTTCATCCGTGGTTTTGTGTATTGCGGTTGAATGATAGACGATGATATAATTGTTCTTTTCTCGAAGTGTAACATGCAACACTTAAACACCTATCGCTCCAAGAGCGCTCCTAAAAGCTAATCACTCTCAAGGACGGCCATCATCGGGTACGATGAGCATAATTTCTCCGCTGTAACAATCTTTAATGACTGGCCAATTTCATGATATTACTTGTATACTCGTTAAGTATTTTACAATGCAAACATGTCGGATCGACGCGCAATTGCCGATTACTATAATCCATGACAGGCCATCGTTAATAAGCCCTTTAGTTATAGAAGCCGAAATTATATTCAACTCGCTTCCTTTTAAACATTGTATGCGCGATCTACCGATGTTTTTACAAAGAACAAAGGAGGGAGGATATGAATTCAGGCCTCAATGTAGATGACTGGATATATGATTGCATTGATTTGACAAGAACCGGAGCCCCATCAGTTGAATTAAGGTTGAGGAAGCGAATTGAAGCGAGGACGCCGTTTCGAAGGACCTACTTAATAAAGGTCAACAATCTATGGACAACCACGATTTGCATGAAAACAAACTTTCCCCCAGCTTTTAGCTTTGTTTTCTTTTATTTCTTTAGGTCAAGAATTTTTAAAAACCAGTTGGCTAATTAAACTGACAATCTGAAATCATTCAAGTCTTTGCTAACTTTTGCACTAGGCAGAGTTGCTTTTCGCAGGATTGGTATTAATTTTTCTGGAATGAGTATTTAGAAAGAGTTTATTCGTAAGTTCAAAAGGAAAGGCCTATTTATTCAGCATTTCACTGGACCTACCTGCCAATTTAGAGCGGTTTATTGAGCTGTTAAAAAAAGTGAGACGCAATCATGATTTCAAGAGTGAGCGTAAGGCGTGTATATCACGCTCGCTACCTAGTTTTCCTATGCGTGCTCTCATCTGAGCATATTCCCTTTTGTTCAGAAAAGCTACCTTCTTATAGCTTTATGCTAACGCGTATATTTTTTACTGTTTTCAGGTTCCTCACATCAAAACTGCACAGAAACAGACCGCAATGGCAAGCGCAAACACACAAGACCAACATTCAGTGGACATCAGATCTTCGCGCTTGAGAAGACGTTCGAACAAACGAAATACCTGGCGGGCCCCGAGCGCGCAAGGCTTGCATATTCCTTAGGAATGACAGAAAGTCAAGTGAAAGTCTGGTTCCAGAACAGAAGGACGAAATGGCGGAAGAGGCACGCTGCAGAGATGAACATCAAGAAAAAAGGACAGGAAAGAGAAAATTGTCAGGAGGAAACAGAAAATGAAGACGAAGAAGACGGCAAACAACGACACGCAACTTCGCCTTTTCCCAAAGACCTCAAGATTCCAAAGTAAAACAGAATCATTTCGTAATATTCGCAAACCGCAGAGAAAAGAAAACGCGTAGCAAAGAAAACGAGTCGTCAGCTTATTTCAAGATGTGAAGCGCTGAAATTTGTAAAATAAACTTTTCATTGTAAGATAATTATGCGCGCTAATTAATTGGAACCAATTTCATTAGGAGCTACTCTATAAATTGGGCATTCATTTTAGTATAAAAAATGACTTTCAAGACTTATTCTTTCCGCATGCCGAGCATTATCGTGTATCAAGAGACCATTATGGCCTCTGGCTTGTATATAGTACATATAAAATATTTTGTAAAAAGCCGACATCCTCAAAAGACACAAGTTTAAATTTATTTATCGCCGTGAGGGGCAATAATTTATGGAAGTCAACTTCTTGCCAAAAAAAAGTCGAGACCTTTCATTTGTGATTTTCATATATGAAAGGGCTTTAGTTTCTAAATCTCGAAGAGTTTCAAGCTAAGTTTCCCTGTCTTAGTCGTCCCATTTGACTGTAATTGTTTTCACCAACTCAAATTAAACAACTCATTAAAGCTAATAAATACACCAGCGTTTTGGAAAATAATTAAGTTTTTGGTCAATTCAGTTCACACTTAATGTGCAATGTTATTAAAGATTAAAGCTTCCTTGCCAAGGCACCCGTCCGCAATGAATCCTGACAAAACGAATAAGCAGGTCATAACTGATATGCTATTCATGTTTTAGTATTAGTAATGGCCTGCGATTAATAACGGGCTCATGTCCAAGGACCTGATACAGACTCACTGTTTAGACCTCAGACGAGAAAAGCATCAGGCTGGCAAGGCTAAGTTCGTGCGAGAACAAGCAAGCTAAACACGGTCATTTGACAGTTAAATTCGAGAAATTCACTGTGTCGATGATAACTCCTTAGTTGCGCTGCTATTGTTCTAATTGTCTAAAACGATTTAATGAATGCACTTTATATTCCAGAGCAGTTTTGAAGCTTTGTTTGTTTTAGCTCTATTTTATTTTTCTATTCCTTACGAAAGCAAAGTCATTTAATTCTTCAAAAGTATCTCTTTCCCAGGGTCCGTAGAACGCAGGCTTCGTCCAATACTGCTCGCTTAGGCCATTTCTCGCTTAATTGCATCATTTGTGAAGTACACATTGAAGTAAAAGAAAACGACATTCGATACTGAAGTATTCCACTTTAATAATCATTATCATTATTATCGATATTACAAATATGAGACAAAGCAATCAATCTACACGCTCTGCGTCAAACTGAAGCGGGAACTAAGTTCTAAGCTATGAGACAATTAGAAAGCTATTTGACAAATTATAAGTCACTCTAAGTGTTTTTGCAAGGTTAGTCCCAGCCTCCCTGACAAGTGTTGTCCCAAAAAAACTCATGAAAAGCGGATTCCGTTATCATTTCACATAGTAGTTAGGTTTTTTTCTTCGGTCTTGATTGTCGTCTTTTTGTTTGCTAGTCCAGCGAAACACAGCACCACATTTATTCTGCTGTTTTCTCAAGACTTAACATCCAATTGCCAAAAAACCTGACGTTTAATTTCGTGTCACCGAAAATTTGGCTGCCTGCGATTTTGGAAGAGATTTTGCGCTTCATGTTTGTGGAGAAGAGAGGATTAGGCCTGGTTTGGAAATGTGCCGTTTTTCCGATCATCCCGAGGAAATTATAATACGAAAAAAGGGTATTTTTACGGTGCTTAGAAAACGAAATCTTTCTCGTAAAAATAGATCAAAAGAAATAATGTGCAGTACAACGGATTTCATTCTATTCTCCTGCTTTAAAGAAAGGGACTAAGCTCTTTAGCTGTTCTTTTCGAAATCTTGTATAACTCGGCTACGCAACGTTGTAAAAAAAGAGAATCGCGATTGAAGAAGAACAAATGCATCACGAATGACGGCCTATATATTAAAGGCGGTTGCTTAAGTTTGGAATTTTTATCGATAGTAAAAGGTTGCCAAAGAAAATATCTTAGCTTCATTTTAACTGACCTGATCAAAAGTAGATTTGTTCATCACCGTTATTCTTCTTCATTAGTGTAGCTTTCTTTACTAATTTTTTCCCTGGCCCAGCCCTGAGAAATACCGATGCGCTTTTTCACTGTACTGAGCTTCAATAGCTTCTGCGCAACAATTTTACCAGATAAAATAAGGAGTCGATTGAGCATGGCCGAATAAAAAGTTTTGGAAAAAATGGTCATTTTCCTACTGAAAATTTTTTGTTGTTTTATTTCGACGCTGTTTTATTACGATTTTGTCGCAAGTCAAAGTGATGGAATCTCAATAAAGAAATCTCGCTCAGTTACTGAGATATTTGAGCCGGACTTGAGTCTCTTTTGCACCTAGAGTGCGCGCAAAACTGTCGAGACTCTCGCCGAAAACTTAATTAGCAAGAAGGCATGTTGTCCAGTTCTGAAGACTTGTGTCAACTCGTTGCCACTTTTAGGACATATTGGAAAAAATGTTATCGCTTAGATCTCTCAAGAGCTTCTCTTATGCACTTATATATCAGACGATATCGCGTTTGAGATCTCTTAAGGCTTCTTCTATGTGTTATATTAAACACTCCCCTTGCGAAACCTATCAGTCTATTGGAACTAATTGTAATCTATTTGTAGACAAACCTGTGGATGTTGGTTCAGTCTTGGAAAGACACTCTACAAACGAACGCCCACCGACCTGTTTGTACTATCTGCTCCTTTTATCCTAGAATTAAGAGTTTCCGTTTGTTCTGAATGCTTTCACCGTCGTTTCCGCCAATCCATTTTGGACAATGAGTATGCACACGTGTCGTAGTGCCATAGCACGTTTTGCATTTTTGTACAACCTTCCACAGACAGTCCGTTTCATGGTGTCAAGTACGACACATGGAGTGTAAAGTTTCAAAGTTTTACTGGGGCGGCGTGGAAATTTTTCTCTTGTTACAGTTTTGCAGACCGATTTTCTGATTCACAAAGATTTCTTTTCTTTTTTGAACAAAGCTAGCCCAGCCTTGTTGATTTTGAACGCTCTTTAAAATCCTGGTTGGATTACCACAAGCCTTGTTCGTGTGACAGTTTGTCGACACAACGGAAAACTGACACTGCTCAATGACAAATATACAATGCTTAGACTTAGTTCTAAGCAACCAGCTTTACTAAGTATGATCCAACCAAGTCATTCCGTGTAAAATAAGGTATTTTTTAGTTGAAAATCCTAGAATTAATTCTCGAATTTCCACGGATAAACTTTAATTAGTGAAGGCAAAACGAACAGAAAAACACAGATAAATAATTGGAGCAGTAACAAAAGATCTTTTCCACCTCTTTTGTTTGCGTTTACTGCCATTACCCCTGATGTGGTTTTACTAATCTTCGACCTGAATTAGAATCTTTTTCGTTGGACTAGTTGAGTTTTCCTTCGTTTGCGCATGCGTAATTTTATCACATCGGGACTATCTTTTCATTACCAACCACAAGCAGTTGAGCGTCGCGCAACTGTTGGTTAGAAAAAAGTGCAATATTATACTCTATATTCTATTTATAGCCTTGAAATTCAGTATATATGTACTTCATGCATTGGTAAAGCTAAGCCTGTCTATACGCGCGGTCATTACGTTAGTCAATAGCCTTCTATTTTCTGCGTAAGCGCGCACATTGTGATTACAAGGATTACCTCTCATCTATTTATAAGCGTATTATTTTGTGAGCCCGTGTGACCCTGCGCTTTGACAAGCAAGGCCCAAAAACAGGAAATGGCCAGCCGGCCGTCAAACTCGAATCAATAAGAGTATATACATCTTATTCTTGATTTCGTTTTAATCAGGGTTGATGGAGAACGACCGGAAATACTTCCATCGTAGAGAAGACTAGCGTCAATACTAGCTGCCCCAGCTTAATGTGGTTTGTCCTCTGTGGCACGCAAGCCATTTGCGATGGAATTCACTGATGGTATCTGCATTGAAAAATTATTCCTTTTTGTGTGGTTTGAGAGGTCCTGTGGCCACTTTGGGACGCAGGTTCGCCTTGGAAACGCTAAATGGATTAAATTGGAAGTTTATACTCCTAGATTGTTTACACTTTCAAATTATTATCATCAACAATTAATACCCCCTACTTAACATGGTTGGATTCTTGCTAAGCCCCGTAATTTCCTTTTCAAATTGGCAAAACAGTGTTCATGAAAAGGTAATACTTAATACACAAATGTTAATCCCAGCCAGAGGATGATATAATTGCCTGGGGTCTCCTAAGCCTGAGCGTTTGTTACTCCATTTAATCGAGCATAATTGAAAAACAAGATTAACCATCTTTGTGTTTGCTAACCCCTCTCCTTTGTTCTGCGTGCTGGGAGGACTAGTGTTTTATTCCTATACAAATTACTCTTAGGGGAGACGACGCGATTGATAAATTGGCCAATGTTTGCTTTCATGCGCTGGCTGATTAGAGACGTCATTCAACTTGGAAATCGATCGAAATCAAAGGACTACTGGACCTGTCCCATTAGACAAGCGCAGCACATGGTGGGCCAGGCGTAAAATGATCGCTGTATTGTACCAAAGTATATCGTTCTGTCATGACAAGACTATAACTTTGAAAAGAATTCCAAAAGTAAAGTGACCTTGTTCTGGTTTACTTAACAAGTAGAACCATGTTTACCTAATGAACTAAAAATATTCTCAAATCAACTCAATTTACTCCGATAGCAACGCTCTGCTTAAAAATGATTCGTTCAGTTTCTCTCAGTTAAAACATGAATCTTACTTTGCACACAAACATGTGTAGATACTCCAACAAAACGTAGATAATTCTTCCTCTGGGGTATCATGTAGAGTAGAGCGCCATTGTAGATTTTAATTTTCATAAAAACAAATAAAAGCGACTCCTACGAAGTTTTGATAGTACAAAAGAGGAGCCTGTGTGTTGGTTGATGTACAATTTTTGATAACGAATCGAAAGAAGCCAACATCTTGAGAGTAAAGGACCTAGTCTTGATTTGTAGATTGATTGCAGACCAGAGAACAAATACAAGTATGACACTGAAAGATGATCCTAGTCTAAGGATTAAAGCTTATGTAAATCATTTAAAAACTCAATAGAGACAAGCTAATCCTGTCGTTACTGAGAATAATTGGATAATGCATTGTTATTAGGGCTTTTGTTTTGAATGAGATTGTCTTGGACATGATTTTGAGTCACCCTTGACCTGGCATACACTAGCAAGAAAGGTTGATTAGCACTTAATATGCTATCATATAACCGTTGAATACCATAGAGCACCGTGGCGGAAATCTAATCCGTTGGTCGATTAAAAGGCTTCCTGTACATGTCTTGCTTAGACCGATAGGCGCAAATGTTGGAGTGTTTTGTACTTAAAATATGATCCGCATTGCGACGCGAAAACGCAAAAAACGCGCTCACAGATATCAATTACAAATATAGGCCTCCCCCATAGACCAGCCACGAATGGAAACAAAAGATTTTGACCCAGACTGCCAGAAGCGTCACTCTAAACTGCGTCAAACCGAGTTTACCGGACAAAGACCAAAGAGCAGGAATAACTATCCAGACCCAGAAGCTTTTATGAAGAGAACAAATCTGGTCTATCACTTACAGTGATTCCTCCATTCGCGCGCCTTCGCCACTCGCGGGGTTCCCGCACAGCTCCAGACAGATGCTGTAAGGTCGATATGTGACAAAGGCCATCAATGTGTTTTCGCGTTGTAGGGTTCACAAGACAAACAAGTAGAAGAACATGTTGTTCGAAATTCAAAGTTACCAGGAGTCAAAGGGTTAGTTTTAAGATTCATGAGGGTACAAAATAAGTAAATGAATAAAAGAAGGTGAACGATTGAAAGCGTACCCCCCCTACCCCCCGAACCTGGTGTCTGGCAATCCTCTACTAACAATAGATCAAGCTCCTTTACAAGTGACGCAGGAATCACACTACCCTCCCCTTCCTCGGCAAATCTTTGTGCACATTTTACACCATGTGCACATCGCACTATATTAGCGCTTCTCATGAGTCAATACTTGGAGACAGAACTAAACCCAACACACGTATTTTACTCTTTGCGCACATCTAAAGAACTTAATTGTTTTCGACAGCCGGAAATACTATCAGTTATCAGTTCTCTGTCATTGCGACCGGCACACGTTTTGGTTACTGCGCACCACATTCGCGCGCCTTTTTTAGACTCGTACTATATGCGCAAGGCAGAAATCGGTGCGTAGGGCATATCAGTAAGAAACGACAGAATTTTCAAGAGATTTTTTTTTTTTCATTTATTTCTTTTTCTTTGTTTCTTTTTCCTTTTCCTTTCCTTTCCTTTTCTTTTCTTTTCTTTTCTTTTCTTTTCTTTTCTTTTCTTTTCTTTTCTTTTCTTTCCTTTTCTTTCCTTTCTCTTTTTCCTTTTCTTTTTCTTTTCTTTTCTTTTCTTTTCTTTTCTTTTCTTTCTCTTTTTCCTTTTCTTTTTCTTTTTCTTTTCTTTTCTCGGAGTACTTTTTGCTGGCACCAAACATGTACACCACACCTTTTTTTTCATTTATTTCTTTTTCTTTGTTTCTTTTTCCTTTTCTTTTTCTTTTCTTTTCTTTTCTTTTCTTTTCTTTCTCTTTTTCCTTTTCTTTTTCTTTTTCTTTTCTTTTCTCGGAGTACTTTTTGCTGGCACCAAACATGTACACCACACCTTCATCCACTAATCTGTTTTATCTATACGATAAGGTCATCGCTTTTTAACTAGAATTTTTCCATGAATAAAAGCCAAGCACTATTACACTATTATTATACTTATATATCATTATCTTATCCAGCGATTGTTATCCTTTCCCTCGGCACACAACAGCATGTTCTTGGAAGCGTTCACTCATCTATCTCTTCCATCGCTTATTACCGTAATATGTCAAGCTTTTTGAATCAAATAGAAGCTATTACAGCATAGTATGACACTGATAAAATAGCTTCAATTTTTCTAATGTAATGCTGTCCTGGGTAAACAAGATATCCGACAAATAGCATCCCCTTCAGTCCCAAATCAAAGTTCTTTCAAAGCCGTTCAACAATAAAACACGATAAAAATCAGTTTTGAGATATCACCGATGCGGTTAAAGATCTTTAGCCGGACATTTATGGTTTTATCAGATTCTTTTGAAGTTAGAAACCATTTAGTAAGCATATATCAGACGGTTTTTCCGGGCCATAAAGGTTTCTGTCCAATCACGAACAAATCACACTTCACGTCACGCGAAAACACGCAGACTCGTTCAACTGTACTGGAAGGATTATCGTGATCTTCGCGTAAAAAAAAAAGAAATTTCATTATTAACTTTTTAAATTTTATTTATGATTTATTTTCTTGCTACGCGAACATCACGATTAAATTCACGAATGTTCACGGTTTTTTTTCGGGAATACACGAGGCCCCGTGAGGGGAGGGGGAAGGAATTTTCAAGTAATCCAAATTAGCTACAGTGGGGAGTACAGTGGGGTAAGTCGGTCACTGCTTGAAAAGTCATACTCCTTTTTGAGTTTCACAAAATATAAGTTTTTATTTTCTATACATTGGTTACAGCCAGATCTAGCAAGATAGTCATTATGTGAGCAGCCAACGTTGCAGTATCATATCTTGACTCTCTAATGGCTTCCGTGGTAATCGAGCCTTGTGATTGGACGTTGCTTATTTTTGTGCTTTATGATTGGCTTAGGGCAGAAGCCATTTGAGAGGCACGAGCAATCGGCAATTGGTACGTTTCGCAGTCAGCCTAACAAAAACCTGACTACTTAGAGGAATAAAACCTAATTCACGTCATGACATTAAACCAATATGGATTACGCATAGTTTGGCCATGGTTTATCGATTCGACGATTTCTCTTTCTCCACACCTTGTTTACTTTCGCCTTGTCTGTTTATATACTTTGTTAATGGATCGAAGTAATTGTTTTCCAAGTACACCAAGTACTACAACGAGAACCTTTTAACGTCTGCTTCATAGTTTGAAATGGCAGCTGAACTAACATCTTTAATGATAGTTGAGTTACCACGAAATGTCACTGGGGCCAGTAAATCTGTCCTTAAAAATAGGCTTTTCATTCTATTCTTACTGTATCGAAAGTTTAGTTTAGCCAATCCAAATCAATGTAAACTCGTTCCCTGGTTGCTTTAGCAGTTAATGTCTTTAACAATATGGATTTTGTACACTTTTGTCTCCATTGTCTCAGTGTCTTGTACGACCCCTATACTATAGTTCGCTTGTCAGTCCATAGTTCTTGTTAACGTTCACTGTTATGAAAGCGAATATCAAAATACAATTTATCCTCAGCTTCGTCTCACATTAAATGATCAATCGTCAAAAGGCTCCATTCAGTACATGAACCATTGCTGTTGGAAGTGACTAAATTCGCCGTGATTTAGGCAGAAATAAGCGCGCGATCTGCGCGTGAAGAAAAAACTGTGATGGCGTGAATCGTGAATTTTAAAGGACCTGTTTAAGATCGGAAAGTCCTTTTTGAATATGTATGACGCACGAATTTCCAATCTTGAAAAATTTCGTGAAATTCGAAAGTGTTCCTTTATGTCCTGATTTTTTTTTTTTTTTTTTTTTTTTTGTACGTAAAATTTAAGTTCAAGCCATGCGAGGCATTTCTCTTTCTTGTTCAACAAACCCACAGAAAGACAAGTGTCAGTTCACTTGAAATTTAATATTAATTTAACCGACCACACTCTGCCATTTATTTATGACTGGTAATATAAAAATTCTCTTGGTTGTAATATGGCGATTTCCACCTTTTTTCGAGCTAACGGTCGCTAACTAGAGAGCGCAGACAAAATTTTCATCACAATAAGGCGCTCCATTTATTATCTCTTTATCTATGCTCTGTAATAAAACAAGAATCACTTAAAACGTTGTAGTCCTTATTACTTGTCTTCCGTGCTAGCTGCTTTAGTCAAACAATCCCAATTACATATGGCTCATACGGTGCCAGGAAAAGGCCTGATACGAAATGTAAACAAACGCCTACAAAATGTCAACAGCGTCTCATCACTTTGCCATTTAAGATCTAGACAACAGGTGGAACTAGCCCCATCGACTTGCTAAAGTTCTTTAAGCACTTAAGAGTACTTACATCTAGCGTTTTTCTTGGAGATTTCGTATAGTTCAAACCGTATGGACTAACGATGGTTGGCTTTTAAATGGCTGCTAGCCGATCAGAATCGATAGAAAAAATGCAAGAAATGCAAATCATCCAATCATTGTACTTGAACGTGGAAGCTATTTTAGAGTTAATGTCTGTACTTCATTTTCGACTGCTATTTGATAATATTTTGCATAAAAAAATAACGATTATGTGGTATCTTTTTCATAGACTGGTGATTAGTACTTGACTATTACCATCATAGCTGGCTATCTTTGCATTAGTTTATCTTAGCGATGCGGTAAAAGGAGAGCTGAAAAATTAGACATTCATGCAAAGATGATCTACAAGGGGATGGAAAATTTGGTTAAAAAAGCTCGATAGGAATCTTAATTCAAAGGCATCATTTTTTAGGGAAGGGAGGCTCAAGCAAACTAAGAAGTTCCTAAAAGAAGTAAGGAAGGAAACAACAGATGATATCTCTAATTGCTAAAAGAACCAGCAAAGTGTTTAGCTCTTTATCTTCCCCGATATGACAGTCACAGCTATTCCACGTTATACCGTCAAAACTTAGCCTTACAAGTGTCATCAAATAATGAAACAAGCACGTGAGTGACACACATTACACAGATATCTCAAAAATGGCTCCATTACGTACGAATTTTTGAGCACTGTTTTTTCTATACATTTATCCAAAAAAAAGAGCTTTTGCAAGCCTTCAAGCATAAATCTATGCAGAAAACTAGACTAAAACGCGCGCGATCATAATGGCCTACAAAAACGTGCGAAACATCACTTGGCAGGTCTACATCCATATACGGTGAACGATATATCTTTGAGTTCAAAATTATCTGAATTTCTAACCACTTCAAAACTTGAAACTTGGAAGGAGCCCAGTCTCCCGTGGGGAATAGGAAAGAAGGTGAAATTGGAGTCAGCCTTTAAGCATGCGCAGTTGAAATCAAGGTCACTGCTTTTCAATCAAAAGCACAATATGTTAGTCAAATCAAATCTTGAAATAGTTAGCGGTATTGTTCAGTTAGCACCTGGTATATCAAATTGAATCAATTCCATCTACATTAGAGGCCGTACAGTTCTCTATACTACTGTTATAAGTAACAACGAGTAACAACTAGATGTACCAATGCCATCAAACAAAAGTTCACAATGCGCAAGTGATTATGGCTGCGTCAGTCAATTCTCTCCCACGTTTTTTAACTTTACCGCTAATTGTTAAAGTAATTCCATGACATACTATTGTAAGCTATATGGAACACCATGACTCGATGACAGGTTTGACAGAGACTGTTTTCACCAGATCAAGGCCGGAGCATGGAAACCAGATCTGTCTGAGGAAGAATGCCTACAGAACAGTTAAATGGTTTTGTCGATCGGCTTATGGCAAAATGAATCGGTCTTAAGTGATCGCCAACTATTTCTCATTTCAGTAGTTTAATGTGAGTAGTGCTTCTTCTGCGTTTTTGTAATTGTAAATGAACCAAGCTTTCGGCCATAGCGGCCATCTTCAGGGTTGAAAAGTACACTTGTTATTCTTTCTATGGATACCTTGCGCGCTTTCCGTTAATAACGTAAATAGATTTTTATACGTGTACTTTTCAACTCTGAAGATGGCCGCTATGGCCGAAAGCTTGGTTCATTTATAATTATAAAAAACACAGAAGAAGCACTACTATTAAACTACTGAACTAATGCCTGCGTATGAGGATATCTTAAACATTATTTCTCATTTATTTGCTTACTCATTTAGAAAGGTAATATTTTTTATCTCTGAACATAACGTTCATCACACTGACTAGAATCATTCAAAAGACCTAAAGTGGTAATCACTTCAATCGTGTTGCACTTCCCATTTGAAGTTTTTCATTTATTTACTTTACATTGAGGTTAGGAAACATTTCATCTGTATCGATGATATATCTCGTCAACAGCTTGAGAATGCGAAAACTTTTCACTGCACTTGGAAGATATTGGTGTTCAAGTGTTAGTTTAGATAGAGTTTGTTGGCGTTACTTTTCTTTCTTCTTTTCTTTCATTTGTTCTCGCTTTCTTCCTCTATTTTCCTGCCTTATACGAAAGTGAGTTGTCTTCTCTGGCTCAGTGGTGCTGTAGCAATCAAACCACAGAAACCAACTCGATACAATACAATAATTTATTTATTTATTTACAACATAAATTGCTCATAGTAACATGAGTATGAAAGATTAAATTTGAAACATGTGAAATGGTGAGAGCAACCCAGAATAGCATGTGGAGTCTAGCTGGGTTACTCAAGATATTTCGTTTGAACTAATCTTCCTCCAGGCAAAAATTACAACTACTTAAAATATGCGAAGATCATGTGTTTAACACGACATCTATAAGGCAAGCCAAGGCAGCGCTTTCTTGCATTCTGACGCCACAATACTTTTTATAGAAACTCTAACACCATCTACACTGAGAAAATGGGTATTTTTTACACGGGTTTGCGAATGCCCATTATTGCTTCGCTGTTTTATGTAATCGTTTTACAATCTAATAGCATCAAATCGCATCTTTTTATAGCATCAAAATCAATAAACTCATTCTGTACGATAGATCACTTGGTGACCATACCCGTGACCTCTTGTCCGTCATCTCCTATCGAGGACGGATAATGACTAAATACAGCTAATTCCATTCATTTGACTCCCTCAATCAACCACACATCCCTGGAGATTATAAAATTACAGGCCAGTTTTAAAAAGACTTTTCGTTTCAGTTCAGAAGGGTTGGGGTTTTAAATGCTCACTTAGAACTCGAGAACTAAGCAACCTTGAAGTTCCCCCGTCCTATAGTTGGGGCAGGGAATATTTCAGAGATAAGACCAATTAATGCGTTGTCTACAAAGGACATTAACTGGTGATGACTTAACCATCTGTGCGCCAAAAACACAAACAAACACGTTTAACAGAGTCAGAAGTCATTCAAGGTGGAAACAATTAAAGGAACTTTTGACTGGTGTCTTAATCGGGTTTTCTCTGGCTAAAACGTTTTCACAGTATGACCAAGTTGCCAAGAGAACTATGCAATCATCAAGGGATTTTTTCCCATTCAAGTGGAGTTTCTGTTGATTTAACTTCAGTAGACGAGTTTTTAGAAGTAGAGATCTCGAGCACTTACAACGGGGATGAAAATTAGGTATTAAGGCGTAGAGTAAACATCAATTAGGATAATAATTTCAACGAATAAATGTGGCCAAACCGAGGGATGGTTTTGATTGTCCGATGTAAAGATAGCACAGTGATCTGTGATGAAGAGGAGTTGCTTATCGACATCTTGGCAAAAAGTTCCATTCAACATTATTTTGACAATGAATAGCAAATAGATGTGAATACCACGTTCAAAAATTCCTAAAATTGTATCCAAAATGTGTTTTTAATTGAAATATGCGCGGCTGGTTATTGAGTGCGCATGCTTTGTCGGTCAGGAGGCGCTGTACGCCCTAAACTCGGAAAGCAGATTCGAGAAGAACGTCGTGAAGATCAATTCTTTGATTTTACAGAGCAGATATCTTAAATTGAAGCCGTAACGCTCCATACGTTTGAATGTAAACAATTTATTAAAGAAACTGAAGTAGATTTTGATATTCTTCATGACGTATTTTAGAAATCTTAAAAGTCAACAAACAAACGCCTCTCCTACGACGATTTTTTGCCGAATTTTTCAAATGACCAAGATTTTTTGAAACTTCTTTAGACAAAGTTTATAATCTTAAAGCAGTTTGAACATATTGATAATTAGCAAGCTTCTCAGTAGCTTATTCTTTTCGATGTCAGGTTATTAGAAACGTTGAGGACGGTGTGGACACAAAAGGTCGTATTGACTTCGATTCCTTCCGTCCTTGAGACAAAACTCCCCACATAAGTCCTTGAATCAGTGTACATTTACATCCGACGGGAATTCATCTTGCTACCGTTCAATTTAATCGTCTCTTCAAAGTCAAGACAGCTTAGTTCGTTCGGCTGTGGTTTAATAGTTTGAGAAGAATGAACTGCAATCTTCAAGTAGTTCAATCTATCACTGACGCGTACGGCCATTGAAGCGCACGGGGCTTTCAAAATGTTTCCCACTTGTGTTATCAAATAACCACCTCTGTCTCTTATGCTCCGGAAACGATTGAAGCAAAAGAACTTAAATCAAAATCATGCGTTGATCTCGACAGACACTGCAAAAAATTCAATACCAAGCCGTTTCACCTTAAAAAAAAAAAAAAAGGTGTCTTCGCCGCAACGCAAAAAGAAATTCTTAAACTGCCTTTCATTGTGCAAAAATTTTAATCCCTTAAAAAAGGTTTTTAATTCGGATTTTAAGGATGGTTTTAGAAGCTAAGTTAACTGGTTCTAATAAAGCCTTCAATTCCGTGTGTTTAAAGTTAGCGAAAAACACCGGGGGAGTGCTTTTGAGGTCTTCTATTGGACGTGTATCCCATTAGACCAGGTCAATATCACCTAAGGCCGAAACCAAGGTCAAAATACCAAAAAAAAAAAACCCTACTCGATTTATTCTTTTAGGAATGACATGATGGATTTAAAAAACAAATCAATAATTCACCCAGGCAATTGTTATAATTCTCAAAAAAAGTATCTGGAAATAAGAATATATGCTTTGTTGTTTTCGGATTGTAATTTCTTGAATTTAATTGCGGGACATCAAAACAAAATGTGATATATTTGAACTTCTTAGAGAATGCTACCAAAAATAAAAGGGAATTAAAAAGATTCCCAATGAAAAAACAATATGGCCTGTCGTGGTTAAAGGATTGAGTTACCGTGCGAGAACTAGCGCTGGGAAACTTCTCCTGGTTGTCATGCAAAGGAAATTCAAATTTCTAGGAAATTTCAATACGAAATGAGAACCTTTTTTTCTAGTGAGATGTTTCCATCGAACACAATAGAAAAACAGTTGATGTATGGATAGATATTTGGTACCTTATATCTCCATTTCATCCATAATTAAATACATACATCAACGTTTTGATTTTAATTACTTTGATAATTAGATCTGGGGCGATCAGGGGATCAGAGAGTTATCACGAACTAATTGACTACCAACATTTTGATCATGTATTAAAAAAAACTATCCGAAATCAAATTCGGATGTTAAATAAGTTAACTTGTTGGCGGATAAAATTACCCGGCCTGTGTGTGTTGCTTGTAGAGGAGTCTTTCTTTATGTGATGGTCATATGGGTGGCCTGAGTCCTTAAAAAACAAACGGTCGGTCAAAAGCGGGATGGATTTCAAAGCCATCAGTCTGAAATCTTTGCGAACAATCTGTAAAAACAGTTAAGCGGTAATTTGGCTCTCATTTGGGAACTAAGCGCTAGATAGCGAGTTTTCGCTATTTTGGTTATCCAGGTTAACCTGACTGAAAATAAACCAATAGTTATTCATATTCGTGTATGGTTGCGATTCTCAGTTCGGTAGTTTCTGTAATAATCATGCGAAAGTCCTGTAGAGAGAGCCATACGTTTTTACAATATGAATAGAGTTGAAATCAGAGTCGAAATACCGAGCATTTATGAAATTCAATTACCGGTTTAGAAATCGATTGGTTGGTGATCGCGATAATTCTGATTTTGGCAGACTCAATATAATGGGTTTAGCATTGAGCTGACTTGTCTAATGCAGGAGAGCCCTTTAAACAACCATTAGAAGTTGTGACAAAAGTCTTGCATTCACGCCTGTGTCATGACAGGGATTTCACGGATCCAAGCCGCGCATAGTCAGGCATTAGAAGTGCATCGCGTTCACCGACCCCAAATCCGCAGCAAGGGAAATGAAAAAACACATTAAATGTAGAATCAACAATCTCTAGAAGTGATAAATGCTCAGAGCGTACCGCCACAAGCGAGAGCCAATTCCATTTACATTACACACAGATAAATACTGCGAGCGTTCTAGTTACAATTAGCGCTTGTAAAGTTCACTAGAAGGCTTAACACAGGAACAATTTCTCGATAGGAAACCCTTGAGCTGGAGCGCAAGACAACAGATATGGACGCAGTTATGTGTCATTAGTCACAAACCAACGCTAAGAGATATCGCTCTAAATCTTTAGCTAAACAGCATTTGTGATAACACAGTAGATACAGGTTCAGACGCGCGGAAAGCGACTTTTTAAATGTTGCGGCAAAATATAGAAAATTGCGGTTGTATGATTGGAAAGCCATTATTAAAGATGTTTCTGGTTTTATTCGCAAGAGAAAGAATCCACGGAGAGTCTTTTTTTCCCCCCTAATTATGAGATAATCTGCTGTTTATGATCTGACAGGGGTAGGATATGCTGGGAAAGGATTGCGGTGCGCGCTGTGATCAATTGTCTTAGATGACTCGAATTAAAAATGAGGCAAAAAACCAAATCCTCAAACGTTCGTGATTTGGATGCCGTGGAACTGTGTTATCAACTGCTATGAAAATGTTCCATTTGAATTAATGATTATCTTAACAAGACTTTGTTCTGTGCTATGCACATCAATCAAATGTATGTGTTCAATCGTTTAATGCTTTTAGAAGTCAAGCAGGCTGTTGAGAGCTTGGTGTGATGCCGTGAACAGAAACCCATCGATTCATTTGTGTCCTGTAAGTGCTTCAGAATCGTTGGGAAAGTGGGTCTACTAGATAGAATTAAAAGTCCTCCTTGATGTGCGCGCGAGTCATGACAAGGCATCACTACTGAGCTGGAAGCGGTTTATTAAACAACTCATACCAGCTATTAATAAACGTCTACTCGTCGCCGCAGAATCGAACAATTAAGGTTGCTCAGGCCGGGGGAGATTTTGGAGCCCTGAGGTGTAAATATCTAAGCTCATATTCTTCGAGGGGAAGCCAAACAGCAATGCAAACCAGAAATACAAACAGAGAAACACACTCACCAAAAAAACAAAAAGAAATGTTCTTCGGAGGTCATCAAGAGAAAACCACTTAGTGAAATTCAACGTAGATTTGACAACCGCTAAGATTTCCCCTCTCAAACATCCCACAGTATTTAAAGTTTGAATTACAGAATCTCAGTCCTTAATTCTTCCATTCACAAGTTTTTATTTTAACATCAAGTGATACTTTTTCTCAGATGTTGTATGAACTTGTTAAAGTAAGGACTAATATGCTACGGACTATTGCGTGCTCGAGAGGGTCATAATCAAGATCATATAATAGGCCTAAAGGCAAACTGCCACTGAAGTCAAAACGGCTCAATTAAAGGCATGAGACGCAATTGTCCTCCAGGCTACTCACTAAATTAGATATTAGAAAACACAAATCTAATATTATACGAATAAAGCTTTCTCTTTCAACTGTTCCTGAGGAAGTTGTGGGTAGGACACTGAACTGAAACTGCTGAAGTTGTTTGGAGATATTTGATGATAATTCTCAAATGGATCTCGGGACTATTGTTCTCTGGTTTAGAGTGATAAATAATCTTTGTAATCCTCCCTGAAGCCAGAGACAGGCTTTGTTCAGAGCTGATTTGATTGCTTTAAACAGAACTCCTAGAACAATGTGGTCTGAGAGAATCACTGTTGTCAGTAGTGTTTTGATTTATTTTAGCCCAGGTTTAGCAACGACCTATTAAATAAATTTATTTATCGCCTTGCAGGCGAGTTACCGAAGTCAGTCTTTGGCAAGGTCCGAATATTGCTTCCATATGATTGTAAATATCTAATCTCGTCGAATTCATCCCTCTTTGGAACTCCACTTAAATAAATTCTACTCTGAGATTGTTTTGTTGGCTTAATTCTAAATCGATTTACAGCCAAAATGAAAGTAGAGTACTAATGTTTCAGACTATGCTGTATTTCCGTTGTTAACCCATTTACAAACATAGCCCTCTAAGCCGACACTCATCTTTGTAGTCAATTGAGAGGTACTTTTGTACAAAAATACTAGGAAAAGCACAATTACATTTCATACTAACTTTCCTCTACTCTGAAGTAGCATCTTCATCTTCCTCTACATTCTTTTCTTTCGAAGGACTGCGAGTATCGGGCGAGTTTGCTCTGCTATCCGAGCTCTCATCCATCGACTCATGTAACACTTCACTTGCCGTATTGTTCTCCGTGGACATATTTGAATCATTCTCAACCATTTTCTCTTGTTTTTTCCATTTTGTTCTTCTGTTTTGAAACCATATTTTAACCTGGGTCTCTGTGACGTTCAATAGCGCAGCCATATCGCTGCGTTCGGTTGCGGTCAAGTACTTTTTAGCATCGAATTGTTTCTCCAGTTCAAATATCTGCCTACCGGTAAAAGTCGTCCGTGCCTTTTTTTTCTTCTTATTAGTTTTACTGCTGTCTTTGTCTATTTTGCCCTTGACCACTCGTTTCTGGTTTTTGGAGTGAGAACCTTGAGACTTAGTCGGGGTGTCTGAGAGATAATACAGAAATACATTTATTGGCTCTTAAAAACCACAAAATGTACGACTAATTTACAACCATTACTTTTGCAATCTATTAACTTCTCTTTGTATGTACTTACTTACCTTTATCGCTATCAGAGTGCTGTGATTGAACCTCTGATTTTGTAACCCCACTTGTGGTCTCTCTGGTTTCGTTATTCGGCGGTGAGTTCGAGTCTAGCTCCCTGGTTTCTGCCAGAACTGGCTTGGATTTTGAAGTGCTCGTTGTAAACACTGGCATGTGAGTAGCGTCTAGGCCGAGAATCGTTGCGACAAAGTACGGGGTCGGTTGCTTCGGTGGAGTATCGTAGATATGAGCATGCCAAGTGCCCAAGGAAGCCATGTTCGCCTATTCTCGCACACAGTCCAAGCAGTTACGATCCGGTATGCATCCCACTGTGAGTCAGACTGATGAACGATGCGAGCGCTTCGACGTTCAAATCGAAACAATTGTGGCAGGCCGAGCTGCCTTGAGTTCGACTTGACAGCACAAGTTGGGGCTGATGGGAAAGCAGTCCATCTGAGCTGGCTTGCCGCCTTTCTATGACATATTACATAAATCAATAACGTGATTTCATTGTCGATAAGGGTAATTAGCAAGATTTGCTGACAAACGCGCAGAGCTCCAAGAATTTAAACCTCGTCCCTGATTGGCGAAATCGTCCCCCAACTACTGTTATGATTGGTTAACCAACAAACTCAGACCCACAGGCCATTTAGTAGAATCTTGATCACTAATTTGGGTAATTTCTATGTCAATCAAGGGGTCCCGCTGAGGCCACGAAGGCCTTAATAGTCTTGTTCAGGGATTCTCTTCTGAGCACCTATTAACAGACGCTTAAATGGAGAAAGCGGAAGTGATGGGTTGAACATAGGCCTCGTATCGCAGCTTTTCAGGTTTTGTATTGGCTTTCGGTCACGAATAAATCCCAAGTCTGTTCGAATTAACAAACAGGATGGTAGACTATTTAATAAGGGTTACAGTGCCGACTAAATCGATGACAGCGTGAGCGAGTAATTCTCTTTCTCGGCTCTTCGTACGTCACGCTTCCTTTGGGAAAATATTCTGGTATCAAAATAAGTTTTAGAGTTGTAAGAAAAAGGATAGGATGATAGTAAAGACCAGGGGCTAGTTTTATCGGGATGCTTTATACTTTGCTGTTTTTCATTCATTCAGAGGCAGCTGTTTCGTGTATTTTGACTATTAAAAGTAACTATCAATAGTTCTGACCGCAAAACAGTCACACTATGAAACGGCTATTGTATATGGAGTGAGCCCGACAATCTATATAAAATAGATCAATTGAAAATCGCGGTTAAACTCGCTCATGAAATTTATTTGTGATCCTATTACATTCTGAAATGTCTTACTCTGAAATCGAATCAAGGCTATCCGAAGTTTGAATTGACAATAACTGAGGAATATTGACAGAGAAGATTGATAGTGTGTGCGTAACTCATCAAGCATAGCAAGACGCATGCTTCCCGTTAGTTCATAGTATTTTAAGCAGCGCGATACGATGCCACTAAATATGCAAAACCCATGCACGCACCGCAACTCCAATTGCGAAGAAGCACCCAATTGACTCGCCCATCATGATAAAGCGTTAATCCAACGCATGGAACTTGAGCTTCATTGAATGACATCTCACAAATACGTCTTTAATGTGACCCTTTTTGTTCTGTCCACTCCACTTGTTTAATTGTTTTTTACTGCCAAAATACTAGCCTGTAATAACTTTTAGTGCGTCCAGTTGTCGGTACTTATTCCATTAAGCATATAGATTGAAAATTATGGAGAAAAGATCTTATCTGACGCTTTTCTCAATAAACATTCTACTTAATTCCTCTCCCGACAATAGAAGCTCTTCCACTGCAGTGATATCCCCCGAGTGCAAGGGGTTCAAGAACCTAGAAGTAGTTGACAATCAAGCCAAAATGAAAGACATGTAGAGGAAATGCTTCTGGTGCTTTTAGTTTCACAAACCATCTTGCGTCTCAGCTCCAGCAATTAAGCTATCAGCTGGTCGAGACGTGCTTGATCGAGTGATCATGGGCACAGGCGATGCACTTGTAAATGGTTGGTAGCGCACAGAACAAAGGCTTGTGTTTGCCGTGTTTATTGATGCTCCTCAAGCAAAAAACAGCGTCTATTGCCCTCGGGTCAAATATCGATGGTTTGGTCCTGAAGACCTCCTTATGGCCTGAAGAAGACCCGATTAAGCCCAACAAACCCCTACGTATAAGGATTGTGCTTCACCCGAAAGAGAAAGTCTTTTAAGCCCCCCTTGTGTGAAGTTTAATACGATTACCTCAAAACTGATACATTGATCGTTTAGTTTAATTAACGCGCCAAAAAGCGTGTTTCATTGAGCTTGATCGATTTTCACTATCTCTACGACTCGACGGGTTGTCGTCCTTTGTTCTTGCCAAACCACGATAACGCCAAGCATTTGTGAAAAGCCGAACAAAAAATAAATTAAGACACTCCGTAACGATTAGCAGAGCGAGTTCTCCGATTTTCAAGGTTCCCTGGTCAAAAATCTTCCTGCTCAACCAATTACATCGTCGTCATTTTCAAAACACGCCAAGGTTACAAAGAAAAATCGGCTAATTCACTATTAATGCCCTGAGATAGTTGATCTCTAAAAGATCGAGGCCGGAAAACTAATTTGAATTACATGTTTGGGCGAGCCGTGATCCTATGGACTTGGCTGTTTTCGGCTCTGGTTGAGCATTCATGTTCAGGTTGTTTTGATCATTTTAAGTCATAACATTCTATTATATCGCATAAAAACAAATTTTCGTGCTGACTAATTAAATAAGGAGTTTTGACGTTTTGAGGTATTTTGGTGCTAATTTCCTCGCGATCTCTGATTAAAGTAATTGCCTGCGTTTATATCTCCATCGATACGACAAAAAAAGGCGATTTAAACCTTCAGAATTAGCAAAAAAGACTTTTAAACAAGAAGAAAACATTGAAGAGTGAATGTAGATAAGACTTTGGGGTTTGACTCTTAGTCTTGGCCTTAAACGCTGACACGAGAGTTTCCTTGTGCTGTTTTGACAACTTGAATCGAAACCAAAAAAGCTTTAAAGTTGTTTTTGTGAACGGTGACATATGAGGATAAATTCCGGATCAGCGCTAAATCGCCGAGGCATTAGTTCACAACAAAAACACCTCTTCACCATCCACATGGAGATTACACTGTCAGACAGACCAGAACTACTGGGTCTTTTTGTTTATTTTGCTTCGGGTTTAGGAGTGTGAAAAATCAATAGGATCACAAAGCTCAAGTCAGTGGGGTTAGCCAGTTGATTAATGGAATACATTCTGTATGCCTTATTAACAAATACCATTTACCATTCAATTAATGGTTTGATTAATCAATGAATCTAATAATTGATCACGTGGGCTCGGGTCACATCATGATTAACACGATGACAGTTCAGCTAGATAACAAAATTCAATTAACATTAAAGATTGACAAATAATTGATGACGGATTTCGTTTGGTCAGGTCTAGCTTCGTTTCTAGCATACCTTGAGCACATTTGTTATTTCTCGTACACATCGGTGCTATCAAAAGCCGAATAGCTTTCCTTGTTTCTATCAGTACGATCTTAATTGATGAAAGACCTACGTCAAACCTGTGCTCAGTTTTGGATTCTAAATCGCATTGATAAAGATCACTAATTGTGCAATCGCTATTTTCAGTTACTCCAGTGATTAATCATTTGTGATGTATATAGAGGAGGGGAGAGAAGGGGTACGAGAAAAAGATTTTGCTTAAAAATATTCATGACCCACTCAAGTCACCAAACGGTCCTCTGATCAGACTCAAACACGTTAAGGCCTGGGTCATATGAGACTAATCCAGAAAATTAAAATAGCGATATCTCTACTAATATCTTATGTACTAAAGTATGTTTGAACCCATAGTGATAATTAGGTTTCTTAACATTTTAATCCATGTATGGTCAGAATTTGGTGGTCACGTGACCCATAGGACCGAAAAACAGAAATTTAAAAATGGGCCGGTGAAAATGAATTTCTGCATATCAGTGTTGGTCACGTGACCAAGGGCATGTCATCGTGAGAACAAAAATTTTGCGATCTCAACAAAAACTAATATGTCCCCAAGTTATAAGATCAAACTTGCAAACCAACACTTTAAACTGTAAAAAATACCATTTTATGCTAATTAGCTGCCTGACCCAGGCCTTAACATGCTTGAGGATAAATTCACCTGACCCCTATACCCACCTCCTCCCCCTATACCCACCTCCTCCCCTGCATAAAGTATACTTAGTCCAAGCAACTGTGGCGTAGTTGGTTAGTGCACTGCCTGCTAAGCGAGAAGTCTATAGTTCAATCCTCAGTGACCTCACACACTTGTTTCAACTTCTCTCTAATGCGTGTAGCTAGCTTTAAATACCCTTAAAATGGAGCACTGATGGAGAGAGGGAGGTAAAGTGCGCACCGTCGGCTTCCACTGATACCAGCCTAGTTGCTGAAGAACTATACCACAGCGTTTAATGATATTACGTTACCTCTACCCTTGACGCTGCAATTCTTGACCGGCTCAATGCGACGGTATTTCTATTTGCTGAAGCCAGTTTCTGAAATATTTAGTCACAAAGTTCTTATAGCTAGAGGTATTAAAACATAGCAATTTTCAATGACAGTTTCTGACAGTTTAACGTCTTACATTTTTTTGAAAACAGTACTAGTGTTTCGAAAAGTTTAAGTACGATGCCCATAACGTAACCACAAAAAGCACTCTCAGTTGACAATATCTGATGCTTTCCAAAAAAAACTAATGAATTTTTATTATAATTTCTTTCTTGAGCCAGTTCATTCTACAGCGATGAATTTAAAGAGTGTTTGTCATAGAAATGAAGTCTTCAATTTATGCACGGGATCCCTGTGGTATTGGTATCTTTTTGTACCCAACCAGAAAAATGCCATTTCAGTGATTCTGTTTATGGGTACAACAGATAAGGAAGCCGAAATATGACTCAAAAAAAGTGAAACGATATATTAGATTTCCTTCTCTTATGATCAAAACTGCAAATAAATTTTAAGCAGTGACTGAATGGGATGAAAGGAAAGTGTCTGGCCAGCAGTTTGAATTAAGACATTCGTTAAGCACTAAAACTACAGAAAAAAACGAAACACAGATAAACGTGTTGCTAAGCACAAACGGTTCTAGCTTTGTTTTAAGCTACGTTCTATCAGGATAATTACCGAGCTAAAACTGAGCAGACTAATTACCAAAAAGTCAGTTTGAGCAGAATGAAACTCGGACAGTAGCTGACCTTTAACTAACTCGTATTGAGGAATTTCCGACGATATATTTCGAAACTTAGTTGGGCATATTGTAGACGATTTACTGTAAAGCCAGACTGCTGAGCGTCTCCTATTTGCTTTCGATAGAGATAGCCAAGGAATGAAGAGCTGGAGAAGACCAGTTTCGAGTAAGAAAACCATTTTTCACATGTTTTCGAGAGAGTTACAGCGAGAAGATATTGGCGGAAACTATCAAACGTTGAGCTAGACAATTACCTTGTCGACTTGTTTACTGATTTTAAAATACATCCTGATAGTGTCATAGTTTGTTTTCGAAAGATTCGTTCCTTTGCTCGTTCGTGAAATATTTGGGACTTAACAATTAATCACAATCCATCATGAAACAAACCAATCAGAATGCAGCTATGAGAAGAGGCTATAAATTTTGAAAGGAAATGTTTGAGATATTGGTTATCATAATAATCGGACATGAAAAGACATTAACACTATTCTTTCCATCACATTGTCAAAACTAAGGTGCCTGAATGCTCCCCTGACGACTAACATGATTGCCGGAAAGCGAGGGATAAATGTCTGATTGTAATGAACTATTCTGGCCCCAACTACGCATTGGCGATTGACCGCGGAGCTAGGGGGTTGGGGGCTATAGACCCCCCAATACTTTTGCCGCCATTTTCAATTACTTATTTACTATTTATATATAAATACCAAGTTATCCTTTGGCGGTCGTTAGCCCACCCCCAATCAAAATTACGCTCCGCGGTCCCTGATTGGAGGGGATTGCTGGCTCAGGGCTCCCAAGCCTTAAGGTCGGGACAAAAGAGTTTGAATGACGGACAAAGTGGGTTGAAACAGTTTAGTATTAGCCATGATGCACAGCAAGAAAACATGCCGGCTGATGACTAGAAGTGTTGCATTGTGCAAACTGAACCCCTGGACCCCGAAAACTAAGAACTTCTGTCATCCATATGGGAGAATTTATGTATGGGTAACTATGAAGCCAGATTCTTTCTGTAAATCTATGCCATTGAAATTCAGTAGTTATTCCCATTTTAGATATTAGTGATAAATATGTATCTAATCGTTATTACCTCTTGGTTTATCGTTATTTTGGCTTGTTTGATTACCAACAAAAATTTCTACACTTAAAGGTTTAACATATCTTTTCTCTTCGGTCAATACTCCATAAAATTCAATAACAATGTCTTTATTTACTCCTTCGATTCATTAACTCATAAATGTCCACGATCTTTGATGATCTTTACTTTACTAAGAATTTCTCATAGTCTCTTAATGACTGTATGTGCGTCATACCAAGGCCAAATAAAACTCTTTCTGACGTGGGTACCTTTTCTTAGCTCACTAAGTGCTTAACAAAGTCATCCACTTGCTTCCATCTGCGCGTATGCTGTCATGGGCCTATAATAGGCTTTGATGAAAATATGTTAGTAAACAATGGCTTATAATGTATTGTAAAGATACAGCCATCAAAAGTGGCTGTCTGTGGAAAGACATCTTCAGAATGCTTTGTCTTAAAATCACTCAACTCATACCTAAAACCCCACTACTCCAATGTTTAGTTATGTACTGATCCAGTTCTTCAATCTTAAAATCCTTCCTAAAATTTTCGTATTTTAAAAAATGGTTACTTCTTGGACGCAAAACAATGGATTTGATTGGGGCAACAACTTCGATAGAAAGTTCTGGAATTGTGACCACTTTCATATGTTATTTCAAGTTCCTTCATTTCATATCGGCATTTTTCTTTGAGACGGTATTCCTCAAAATTGACTTCCTTCTTTCTTGGAAATTTTATGTTGCACTTGACTTTCTGGATTTTTTTAGTTCGTTTTTCGTAATTCCCTTGAGTGTCGTAAATATGCGAACTTATCGTCTGGTCCCCCATAACCCAAAAGCCGAAACCAAAGCACGCTACGTGACAATTTTTAAATGGATTCGCGAATTCTATGGGTATTTTCTACACTTTTCGTGCACATTTATTTATTTATTTATTTCATGCACATTTATATTATTGTTATTGAAGAATATTAATTTTTGACAAGAAGATTTCATGTCGCTCTCTTTTCTATCTGCACTTAACGTTTTATTGTGTCCAAGGGTGTCGGATTGGTTATTTGCATTTTTATGACTTTGACAACAAGAATTTGTAAGGTTATTTTAACGTAGAATTTGATTAACAATTGTCCATTGAGTGGCAATTAAGCTAATATAACGGAATTAGTGTTTCTTAAAACAATACACAATAAATATACTGATTTAGGCTTTTCAAGTATTCATGTTATATTACCATTCTTGACAGACGGTTGTGTTCACATCACGGGCTGACTCCTTCCAGCAAAAGTTGCAGTGTTTTCGAGTTCCTTGAGTGATATGGAGAAGCTCAACGATAAAAGTAGTACAAATGAGAATCTCGTTTATCGATTTCCAACGCCTCCTCTTGAGTCTGATAAATCATCTGATTCAAAATTAAGTGGAAGCACGTCTTTTCTGATCGAAAATTTGGTTTCAGAGAAGTCACCTTCCGACCAAACAAGGTGTGTAGCAGTTTACAAAGGAAAGCATGAATTCTCGCAAGCCGAAAAGGATGAAAAAGAAGATTCAAAAGAGTTGTCTGCGCAAAAAGATGTACATAAAAATCCTGATGGTAGGTTTAAATGATACTTGCTATTTACACGCTTCTGTAGATTATTCAGCTGTTGCAGCTTAGAAAGATAATCAGAAATACTCTATGGGGTGAAAGAAATTCGTCGTCAGTGCGCCAAGCTGACTGTTAAAGTTATTTCCAAAAATTTTAAAGGTTATAAATTTTTTATATAGTTTTGTTTTCCACGGAAATGTGTCACTGTGGAACAGCTTAGCAAATTGTTTATTTCCAAACAACAGAGTGACATCTTTTAAAACTCGTTATAAAGTTAATATTTTACTCTTACAATAATTTTTCCTCTTTCTGCATTGGTGAGAAAATGTGATACATAAAGGCGCTCTAAACTTCATTTTAACGATAATTGTGTCAAGTTGAGATATAGCAGTTATATGCCATGATATACACTCCCCCCTGTCATAGCGCTCATCATACTAATTTGATGCTACATATTCTTCTTCTGTAAATTATACTTAAAAGTCTAGAAGATTAAAACATTCATTTATACTACCATAAAGAAGTTGGGGAAACTATGACATTTCTAAAAATGCTCTAACAAACACCATGTCGATGATTATATCGCTTCATACTAAAGTGATGCTCTTCGAAATTCTGGTTCATTAGTCATTACCACGAATTAGTGCACAACGTGACTTCACTGCATTGTTTATGGAATGCTCCTATTGTCGGATCTTCCGTTACCTAGTCCTATACGTACAACTTCCTTCCGATAACTTTTCTTTATCCATGAAAGTAATTAGCGCCAATACACTTTAAAATGTCAAAGCATATTCTCATTTTTGTAAATAATTTGATGTTCGTCTTCCACGGACAAATGAAGTTAAAAGTAGAGCTGATTCAAATTAGACGTGATTCACTTGATGAATATGGTGATTTTAAATACTTTGTTCGACAATTAGCTTCAACGATAGAACAGTAGATGTATCATCGCCAGATGAAACGCACCGCCAACTAGGTTCCCAATCAGAAACCCGGCTCAGAAGAAAATACGGCAGGCAAAAGTTATAAGAAAAGTATGGGTTAAAAACACAAAATGTATATAATATAGCCTGTGTGTTAGCGGATCAAAAATGTTTGCAGCACAGTTTGTGGTTCATTTATATGACAGCATAACCTGAAATAAAAATATTACTTTCAGCTTAATTTGAGGTGTCCTTTTTAAATTTCAAAATAACAGATCACAAATCACACTGAAACCAAAGGTTTGTACTAG
>WUAP02055560.1:0-16326 GCA_015163945.2 Stichodactyla helianthus
AATTCACATTAATCATTGTAAAGCGCCTTTGATTATATCCACATAGAAAAGACGCTATATAAATCATAAATCATTCAAATCATTCATTCAATCATACATGTACATGGTAACTAAGTTATAAATGTATCATCTTCTGCAGGGCTGTGACAAGAATGCTCATGTTTGGGACATCAGAACTGGACGGGTTATTAATTCCTTTGAAGATCATAGTGCTGATATTAATTGTGTCAGGTTGGTTTATTTTCTTAGTTATCCTAGGATATACCATGATCATAAATTATGAAAACTTGTGAAGTATTTTGAAAAAAATGCATTAATTTTGTAGGTTTTATCCTGGTGGCGATACATTTGGTACAGCATGTGATGATGGCAAGGTACTCAGACCATAGTTGATAATGTAACAAACTGCTTTGCACAGAACCAAGCAAAAATTATTTACCCCACCTTTTGTTCATTACCTTATGTATTTCAGTTACGTTTATTTGATCTACGAGCAGACCATTTATTAGCTGAATATTATAAGGACCATGTCATTTTTGGTGCTGCGGCTCTAGACTTTTCTATCAGTGGTAAGTATACACTATAAGTATAACTTTGATTTTTTCCCATTCTATCAGTAGCTTTCACATTATTCTTACTATCATTGTTCTCTGCCATTTTAGGTAGAATCTTGTTTGCTGGTTTCCATGACTACACAGTTCATGTTTGGGATACCTTAAAGGTAAACGATGTCATTTTTTGTTAATAGTAAATTTTTGATTTTCCTTGTTTCTTGTGGAATTGAAAAAGAGGGCATGCAGCTTGGGTGGAAGGGATGTATTTCTGCACAATTTTCAGTTCTTTTTTCTTTACTTTCCAGTCAGAGAGGCTTGCAGTGTATTATGGCCATGATAATCGCCTGAGCAGTCTTCGTGTGTCTCCAGATGGAACATGTGTCTGTACAGGAAGCTGGGATCAAACTCTTCGGGTAATCTGATTTTGATAATGTAGCCTGTTTTCTTAAAAATTTTCATTTTCCTTTTTAAATTTTATACATTTATGCACCACTTTATTCTAAGCTGTTGTTTTTGCTGTGTTCTAGATATGGGCTTAGCTTGAACTCTTCAACATAACAATAACAGCAGATGCTATGTCAGAAAGATATATTCCATATAATAAATTATATCAACATGGTGAAGATGTACATATTTTAAAAATGTTATTGGTAGTTGTGTAAAATTTTATTCCTTCTTCAATCAAAAATCATAATCAATCAGATATCCAAACAAATTATTGCTAAATCAACCTTGATCAAACACTATAGATATTTTAAAATTTCAATTAATTGAAATATTGAGAATTGGTGTTAGTAATTTTTTAATATTAATTGTACATACACTCAGATCTCAGAGAGTTCATATAATTTTTCCTTACTTGATATGTTTTAACAAAATATTGATATAATGAAAGTGATTGTATTCTTTATTCATTCACTCAAGTCACCAAATCTTTTGTTAAAGTCAAAATGGAACTGACATGACACATGCACCTCAATAATTCATTTTTTAACTAGGTCTTAGAGAGCCCTCCTTCCCTTATCATTTCTTCTTTTGAAGTGTTTCATTTCCAGTGACTAATAAAAAATAAAAATGTTTTTCTAATGAAATTTTTGTGAACTTTATTTCTATCAGGTTTGGTTTACAACCCTTAAAGTAGCAACTACAGGCAGTAAATTACTTAAGTTTAAGTCCTGGCACTTATCTACTGCTTTTTTTCAAGGGTTTTTTTTTTATTTTTCTGAATATGTTTAATAATGAGATGAACTTCAAACTCTGTATTACATAATATCAAAAACTAAGTAATTTATTGGTTTTGTTGCCTAAGATGTCAAAAATATATTTATGAAATACTAACCATTTTTTCTATCAACCTCGTCTTCTTTTTTGATATTGTATAAAGCAGTGATAAATTTATCAAAAAGTATAGTATACTAAGTTACACTGCAACTGCAGCCAAACACAGCAATAAGTAGCAATTTAGCACGTCTGTTGCTTAATTAATTTTCCAATAAAGACTATTATTATTATAATGTAATTATAAACATAGTATAGTATAGCTCTAATGTTGACTTAGTCAACTAAGAGCCAGAGAGAACCACTGATGGACCACCCCTGTTGAACTTAGTTTTGGACTGTGTCAGTCTCTTCACAAGGTCCACTGAACATTCCTAGCAACTGTCCAATCTTTAGCCATGGATCTCTGTAGTATTTCTGTAGTATACCCTGATTAGAGCAGATTTTGTGTGCCTGTGAAAGGCTTGCAACACAAACACAGTAGTGACACAGTCAATGCACTGCAAAAGTCTAGAAATTATTGCAGTTACAACAAGGCATGCTTATCACAGTCAAAGAAAATCTGCTCTATGATTATGAGCTATGATTTCACCTCACAATATCTACTTTATTGCCACTGAGACAAAGTTCTGGTGTTAGTGTTGTGGCAGAAAGGGGCTACCCTCCTTGACTTACAGTAGTCTCATACAACTGATTACCTTAAACAGATAAAATCATTATTACTCTGCACTTTACCACACACTATTAAAGCCATTCATTGTCAGTCATGCTACACTTTTTGAATCAAGAGCCTTTTTTAAAAAAATTGCAACCTGTACAGGATGCTATTGGATCACACAGGTTTTTGATTGTGGAATCTCTTGTCGTTCATCAAATGTTGTCTTCTTTTCTGGTTTGCTTCTTTCGGGAGATGAGTTAGAAGCAATAGATGCCAGATAAGCTTCACGATGAGCTCTTGGCCTTTCTGGAGAGTAATCAGCTTTGGTACTTTCATCAATAGTCGGTACCGGTTTATCATCAACAGGCTCTTCATATGCATCATTATTTTCATCTCCCCCATCATTTCGGTTATGAATTAATTTCTGATAAGGCCCTGAAAGGAGAAATTCTTGTTTACTGGCAGCCAAATTCCTATCCTTTGATCTTCGTTCTCTTTTTTTTTCCTTTGGAGTGGAAACATATCTTGCCCTCTCCCCTCTTAATTCAGTTTCAGATTCAGAACTACTGCTGCTTGAAGTACTGGATGAACCAGAGTCAGAATGTTCAGATTCAGTTGTTTCTTCTCCAGCTATTCCATGTGCAATAAGTCTATGATTGACTTTTCTTAACCTAGTTTTACCAACTTTTCCATAATATTTACCTCTATCAGTTTCCTTGACACCATTTTGTGGGCTTGTCTTGAAGCCCTTTGATCTCCTATAACTGCTATTTCTCTGCCAATTATCTGACTTTCCTTGCATCAACTGAAATTTCATCGCATCTGCAAGCTTGTTAACAATGCGCTCATTGTGCTCTGTGGTCATCTCCCCTGATGATGACAAGGAACCAAGTGCAATCTTATAGTTTTCCACAGCTTTCTTATAATTTCCTTGAAGAAAATGAACAGCAGCCACTCCTTCGCTTGCTTGCCAATGACTCTGGGTGTCCTTAGTATCAATAGATACTTGTATTGCTTGAGAAAATCTCTCTTTGGCTTTCTCATAGTCTTTTAACTGACTATAGGCAAATCCCATGTTGCAGATTGTTTGACCTGCAGCTGATCTGTTGCCAAGTTTGTCTGAAATAAGAAAACATAGAGTAAGACTAAGACTGAATATGGACTGAGAATGTTTATAAGTAGAATGTCATTTCTCATGAAATTTTAAAAATTTTAAAATCTGCATTTCAATTGAAATGGATATAGCTCGAAACATTGAAATGTATTCCTTTCTAAATGCTTATGCATCTGCCAAAAGGCACCTTCCGAGTTGATGTGAACTATCTAAAAATGGTAACTAAACTATTTGATAATTTTTTTAAATATACTTAAAAGTATATAAGAAACAAATTCGTTTCCTTACCATGTAGTTCAACAGCAATTTTATGATGCTGGAGAGCTTTCTTGTATTGCCCTAACTGGTTATATACAGCTCCTAGATTTTGACGCAGAACAGCTTCAAGTTCCTTCTCTTGATCTGCACCATGAACCAGAGGAATAGCAATCTCGAAACATTCGGCTGCATTCTTGTGTGACTTTAGACTGTTGTACAAAAGACCAAGATCATTGTAGACTTTACCTAAAGAAAATAATTTTAAAATTTTTATACATCTTGGCTGGAAAAACAGGAGTTTGATATCACATGCATGTAGCAATAGTTACCTCCTTTTACATTTTTGTTTTATTGGAATCACCATGGCAATATTTTATTGACATTGACATTTTAAAGGTATTCACCAACAATGTCTTGTCATAACAAGGGTTCAATGAATTTTTAATGTTGTTTTAAAAGAATTCAAAAAGAAATTGCTAAAATGAAATTGCTAAAGTGCTCAACCTATTGGCTATGACAACAGGCGAACCTGGAGATAAAATAATTGTCTTAATTTTCAGATAAATGATGAAATTCGATAGCTGTTAATCAAAATAAGAAAACTACTTCAGATTTGTAAACAACGTATTGTGAATTAAAGTGTTATTACCTCACATCATACTGTTCTGGAATGAAATTCATATAAACACGTTACAAAAACAGCTGATAACGACATCAACCACAAACTCATCAGTCATCTAAAAATTTGTATAAACTTAAATGAATTTTCATATTTACCTTGTAGTGTTTGATCAGTCAAATCTTCACATAGTTCAATCACTAACGTAAGTGCCTTAGCACATTCATCAATATCTTTTATTTCTCCCAACAGAGTAGCGCGACTTGTAAGAGCCAAAACTTCGTTCTTCTTGTCGCCAAGAATTTTATAAACTTCAGCCGCGTCTCCGAAATAGTCTGCAGCTTTCGCAGCCTCTCCAATGGCCGAACAACCAACAGCTAACTTATTTAGAGTCTCGGCCTGCATATCATGATTATTTTCAGTTCTATATTCTTGTAAAGCGGTTTCGTAGCACTGAATAGCAGATTGGAGTTCGTTGAGAGCATCGTAAGCCAAGCCAAGGTTGTAATGGAGATCTGCGTAGTTGTCACTACCATCGCTTTCTTTGTCTGGTGGTACAGCTTTCTTTAAGATCTCTAATCCTTTCTTAGCATCACCCTGGGCTACACAACAAGCACCTAGGTTAAAATAGCAGGCTCTTTCAGTGTAGCCTTCCTTGATGCGAGGAGCAAGCTTTACTGCTTGTTCAAAGGCAGTGCAAGCATCGTCTATGTTCCCTTTGGAAAGAGATTTATGACCTTCTTGTGTCAAGCGATCTACTTCCTCATGAACGTTTGTTCCCATGTTTACCTTCAACAAAGAGAACTAAAACAGTACAGAGAACCAACTGGTGATTATAAGACAATCAGCATAATGATTATAACAACCAAATCTGTCCGATAAGAAAGGGTAGTTGTAGGTTTCAATGTAGCTTTCTATGAAATCCACCATCAAAAGAAACTTGACGAATAAATCGTGGGCCTTTTTCAATTCCAATATTGAGTGAGTTTGTAAACAAAGCTCTCACTTTACGTTATAAAGTAATAAAAACACGGTTTTTTCCCCTCAGTGGTTTGAACACAGCAATAAAAGACTTGTGTGTGTGTTTGGCTAAGGTCTCCTCGCGACGTGACGTCATCAAGGTATATACTTCATATAACCTTTCACGATTTTCTCCTAAATCCACCACACGACTACAGACTTGGGCTACGGTAGTCTTTATTAATTTTTATACACATACCTTACAATGGTTATACTTCTAAAATAAGACATATTATTCTCTAGAATAATCAGCCCCTAACACTTACAGTAACTAGACCTTACAACTACACTGAAACACACTATAATCATGACTACCTGGTGCGGGTGGGTGGGGAAAATACTGCTTGTGTACTTGTATGATGCTAGCTGTTACAAGAAAACGCGAATGATAGATATTGGCCGCGCTAGCCGGATTTGCCCTAAGGGGTACGTGCCCCTAAGCGGAAATTCCTGTGAATGTATTGTTGTACTACCGTGGCCCACATCCGTTCCCGATTTAGATTTATATTAACCCGAATGTCAATATCCACGATAATCAAAGATAAATAAAACTCCAAAAACTTATCCACATATTATTCCTCTTTTTAGTTTATAAAGTTATCTATTTTTTCCAACTTTTATATTTGCTTTAAATTTTCTTTTTCACAATTTTCATAGTAACCAAGATTTACTTAATTTGTTCTTATTTCTTCATTTAAATTCGCTAAGTTACTACAGTTATGATGTTTTAGTATAGTCATGAGAGAAAGAATGAAACTGAATGGGTAAGAATTGAAAATGGGAAAACTGATTTCCATACAAATCTGTGCCCGCAATGTGGTACAGGTCAGCGGGGTGTGCCATTGGAGCGTGCTCATAACACGTCATCTTTCGAGTCTTTCTCTCTTTTTTCTTTGTAAAGAAAAAGACGGCGAAGGACGAAGTAGTGAAGAATATTCCATCATGGTGAGAAAACTAAGCCCTAAATTATCTCTACACCCACTCACACATCTTCCTTAATGCCTTATGAATAGATTATCCAACGAATCCCGTTTACAATCATCAATAATCCTATCACATCCAAGGTTAACAAAGATACTTTATAGAAAAACGTGGATTCTCCAAGTTTGTCGAGCTTCTAATTGTTTTTTTATGGTATCCCACCAAATTATAAGTTCATACCTTAAAACTATGTTGATTATATACTTAGAAGACGGACAGTAGTTGTTGTTTTCTTTGGCTAAAAGTTTTCATTTTTAAAAAATAAAACTCCTTTTATTTTGTTTGGATTCAGCTGTGTTGGGTTCCCTGTGCTTTCTAGACCATGTTCCATTGGCTATATATTTATTATTAATATTACTATTTATTTTAGCTGCTGTTGGCTTTAGTTCTTGGAGTGTTGGTAGGCAGTAGCCACTGTGCTGATTCTGAATCAAGTGCAAGACTCATTGTAGCAAAGAATGTATTGAACCAATTTGTTGTAGAAGATAGAGACCTGACTATTTACTACACTTTATATAATGTTGGATCAAGGTTAGCTTTTGGGCTTAAATGTTAATGAAATAAACTTGTTCTTATGCACTGGATTAGACCATGTGGTATTCCCCTTGAGTAGTATTGATTGCTTGATAATTCTTGGGAAAATAGAAAAAATAATCTACATACTTAATTATTTGCTGTTTATAGGCAAATAAGATAGACTTCAATGGTATACCTTTTTGATTGGTAATTTTCACATATTCTACCTTTAGCCCAGCCAGTGCAGTCACTTTGACAGAGGAATCATTCCCTGAATCAGCCTTTCAGGTTGTACATGGTCTGACGTCAATCAAATGGAAGTCAATTGCTCCGTATCCTTATTCATAATCTTTGAGATGAATTGTCCTTTGCTATTATTAATTAATAATTATTATTACTCTCCTTAACTGTAAATAGTGGAACTAATGTTTCTCATTCCATAATCCTACGTCCCTTGAAGTCTGGAAACTTCAACTTCACTGCTGCAAAAGTTACTTATAAAGCTAGTGAAGATGGTCCAGTGCAGGTGCATTATAATATGAAAATTGAATTTCTGTTGTCAGGGGGGTCCAGGATTTTGTGAGGGGCATACTTTTACTGTAAATTCATCTCAGGGGGTGCACACCTGCATCTCTCCCCTGGATCTGCTCCTGGTTATTTAAAAAGATCAGAATGGGTGAAATGATTGATTGCTTGAAGATATCAGGGAAGGACAACAAAACTTTGGCATTACAGGAACCTCTATGGCCAACCAGAGGAGGTCCAGGGGTATGAAATGCATCCCAAAATAGGATGGGAGGTTATGGCCCCCTTGGGCCCAACCCTTAATCTACCCACAGACATTTTAGGTGTTGTGACTTAGGTACGTGTGTGGTAATATTTTTCTTGGACTGTTTAGGTTGCATACTCTACAGCTCCTGGTGAAGGAGGCATTATGAGCAACAAGGACTATCAGAGAAAACATTCTCCACACTTGGTAAGATTTCTTTTGTTCCTTGAGCCGTGCCATTTCATAAGGTTTGCAAAAAAAAATTAAAAACCTTTTTATAAAACTCATTAATAATTAATTACACTCATTAATGACTGTACCAGAATCTTTAAAAATCAGTACAACATGAAAATATAATCCTAGACATTTCATAAATAATGTAAAGAGTGAGCCAATTAACTGTTATGGGCATAAAATGGCTCACCTGTGGCTTGCCATTTTAATTTAGTTTTGACAATTTATTATGTTCAGGTTGATTGGGGTTTGTTCAGTCTGATGTGTATCCCCACATTACTTGTACCTTTGGTGATCTGGTACAGCAGCCACAGCAAGTATGAGAACTTCAAGGTCAAAAAGAACTAATCAAGTAATATATGCAATTAGAAAATGAATTTTTCCATAAAATACCATAGCCATAACTCCTTAAATTTCCTCACTTGTCTGGTCCAATTAGTGTTTGACTTTTAAACACCTCCTAGTGATTCTCTTTATTGTATTGTCTAACATATTGTTTGCCCCACAAGAAATAAAAACCATTATAGTATCTGCCCCAGTGAACTTATACTGGAATACTTCATGGAGAGGCTATTAGGTTCAAGAGTCATGGCTGTTTGAGGAAGTAGCACACCCTCTTTTCCCTTGCTACTGTCATGTAACTATTTCTATATTTCACAAACTCTTATTTTTATCAAAACATTGACCTTGTAAATGTGATTTATTTTTAGCTGTATTAGACCACTTTTTCTATATTGCCAACGGGATTGGGATTGTTATATGAACAGCATGTATGATAACCTTCAAGTCCTTGCCTACTGTAATAAATTTTTACTTTGAATTGTAATATTTCTGGGTTTGTTTATAGAAATTTTTTTTTAAGCAAAATAATGATTTTTCAGGTTCACATGATTAATATTGGGTTCACTTTTCAGGGGGACAGGTGACTGTATTTTTCAGGGAGGTGATGGTATGTTGGTTTGTCAGGGGGAGGGGTGACATATCTGTTCATCTGGGGGAAGGGGGGGTTAGTATGTTTGGTCTAGTTTCAAGAAGCTGTAGGAAACGTTTTGAGGGGAAGATTAACCTGTTCCCAGCGACTTTAATTATACCTTGATTTTTGCAACGCGGAGCTGATTGGAATGGTTTTTACTTCAGAATGTTGTACATACTGGAGTCTAGAACAGCTTTGTGCTACGAGGCAGCAACAAGCTTTAGATAAACTTCTCAAATAAAAACACCAAAATTTAGTAATAACTCCTTGACACATGACAAGCGAGAGTAAGAAGGACAATGATTTATTACTACACATGACTGAAGCTGTGGCAATACAATCAGCCAACAATTGGATAAAACTAAAAAAACATCAAGCAGTTTAATCTGATAAAAGAGAATTTCAGGGAGTTATGTAGGTGACAGCACTTCCATTGAATCCAAATTGTAGTATACAAGATTCAAAAACAGAAAATAATAATAAAAAATTCTTATTTGGCTTGTTTTAAAGATTTGATCGAGTATAATATGTCATAATAACTGAAGTCTAAAATAATTAAATCTTATGGGATGTCACCCAAATAGCCCCCATGAAATAGATGAAACTAAGAGAGAAAACTGAGACTAATTATGATTTAACAGAGTACATTATTATAGGGTCCAAGTCGGACTCTGGAATGAACATGTACAAAGTGTAAAATAATCGAGGTCACTTCAAAGGCTACAAAGTAAAACTAAAAAAATCATTTTGAAAGAGAATGCGAAGATCCAAATTTAATTTACAAGCACTGGAAGAAGCATTAAGAATAGAAAAGGGGATTAATTATATTATATGCTTCATACACTATTTTGATACCTTTACATCAATAAAATGTCATGTCCCATATTGGTTTGTAGTTGTAGTTTTCTTTCATAATATCAATACGTCTAATACGCATCCTATGAATCATTTGTATAATAATATGATAAATTTTCAAAAACTACTATGATCTCTACAATTTCTGTATTATAATTATTATTAATATTATTACACACCATAATAATTGGGCAAAAATCACCAAATACTGCTTGTTACTGAACCAAAACTTATTCCCTAGAACAAGTGAATAGATTGGAGGATAAAATTAAGTAGTGATAGTATTTGGTTTCTTAATCTGTTATAATCTACAAGGCTGGAAGACTGAAACTAACCTGAAGTTGTCCTTGGAACAGGCATTACCCAGATCTTGTACTAGATTCCTGTTCAGCTATATATATATATATATACAGCTACAAGCAAGTACAAAGGTATTGCTGTTTGTACGTATGCACATATCTGTACATGCCAACCTTGCAGTTTGCTATTTCAGGGAATCACAATTGAGATGTGTGTGTTGTTTATGTGCGTATGTGATAGATAATGATCATTTCACTGGTCAACAGCCGTCAGTAACAGACAATCATGATTGACAACTGCCAGTCATTTGACATTTGATTCAACTTATTTACATAACTGTCAACTGTCAGGAAATGATTGACACCTATCACTCAACCATGACAAGTATCTGCAATGCCATAGACTGTTAAATGTTCAAATTCTGACCATCAAAATGCTTTCAGAACTAACAACACACATCCACTGGAAATGTTAAAAGTAAATTGACAACAGTTCATCATTTTCTTCACATATTTTGCTTTCTGTCATGTTAGAATTTTAACACATCAAACATTGTCTCAAGCATAAAATGAACAACTGTCATCGCTGCTTGAATGATGAAGTATATTCAGTCAGTCAATGCACCTCAACTGTGAAGGCTTCTAATTATCTGATCTAAAACAAGGGAACGATAAGTTCATTTTATGTATAGTTCATTTCAACAAAATTTTGCCTTTTTTTTTTTCACTCAACAAATAAATAGAATATAGCATTTTTGTTATAGAGAATATCTTCTTTTTGTCTCTCCAAAAGGGAAGCTATTTACAATTTTTCATAGTATAATATCAGATATCTCTTTCTTTCTTGTTGTTGTTGTTGTTTAAATAGTTGCTCAGTACTTTGTTCCCCATCTATTACACTGACGTCAGTGATGTCATAGATGACGACCTGGCATCAGATGCAGATGACAGGGTTGATGCCGCATTGAGTGCAGTACTGGTTGAACTGCCAGCAGTTGTGGTTGAGGTGGTTGGGCTAGAAGGGGAAGCTGCACGCTTTGCATCCTAGTAAAACATAATCATTACATTATAATCAAGTGAAAACTATTTATAGAACTCTCGCACAAAATTGAATAAAGGAATCAACACAAACATCCTAGATATGTCCATCTAAATGATGAAGCTTTTTATCCAAAACTTTAATGTTTTTCTAGCCCCTTAAATAAGGCAAAAATATAACTGTGCTCATGCACAAACACAGGCCACCCTGTACCCCAAAATTTTAAGGTCTCTTGCCAGCACAACACTGAGACCATTAATTCTTCTTAATTTTGGGTTAGAATGTATGGCCTACAAATGATCCCCACTGGGAGAAGAGTAATTAGGATCCCCTGACACCCACTTCTACCCCTCCAATAGGAATTTCCATTACCACAAAATAAATATGTTTCATATACATTTTGGACCTTGTTGCATCACGGGTAAGTCCTTGTTCATTGGTCTTTTCTGAGATAGCGAACATGATGCATTGTAGTCTAGCTTTGGTACAATTAAACATCTGTTGTTCATTATGCCTTACATAGCTTGTACTGAACTAGATCACATTACACATTGTTAGTCTATCTTAGAAAAGACCTATAATGTTTTACATCACAAATCCATTATGTGCCTAGAATTAGCCATAGTCTATACAACTGGGGTGAAGTATACAAAGATTCAATGGAATGGCCCCATAGTCCTGTTTCACATTCCATAAAACTGCTTTCTATAATGACCAAAGACTCATTTGTACAGAGTTAGCCTCATTCGTAAGCGTAAGTAAGTGAAAGTCCATGGAATTTAAAAGTGTTTGTATTGTTCAAGTTGTACATCCTTCACATTACAGTTGGTATTTATGAATTATTTGTTTTTAAAAAAGGCTAACCCTGTACAAACGAATCCACAGTCAAGAAATACAGTGGTAATTATACATGGAATGCCAAACAAGACTATTGGTCCTTGCAAAGTTCAAAAGAAGACAGATATTGAATTCAGTCTTCCTTTGAACTTTGCAAAGGTAAACAGTCTAATTTTGTCTGATGCAACTAACTCCAAGTGATGTAAATGAACTTCAAAGGAAAGGTGTGTATTAACTTAACATATCAATAGCAGGAATATTATTAATATATATTAAAGTGTTAATAGTTTATGTATGAGCACAGTTTTCACTGGCAAACCTACAATTCAGACAGGACTCACAAGTTCATCTGCTTTCTTCTTCCAATAATCATAATTATCTGTCAGGTGCCGGATAGTTTCTGGCACGTAAGCAAATGCTGCAAATACAAATCATATTTTGGTTAGGAATATCATTAGATACATACATACAGTTTTCAACTCTAGGGTGGGAATATATATTTGTCCTTTAAAAAATTCAAATAATTGCAAACTCATTGCAAACTCATTTCAACAGGCTAAGCATTGCTTATATGCCTTTGTTGTATGGCAGGTCAGCCATGTTGGCTGAAACAATAGTTTTTGGCTGGCAATTAAGCCTCACATTCAAGCACTACAGAAAGAGTTAATAATAAGTTCTTATAGGGCACATTTCTAATCCCAATGCGCCCTTACATTAAAAGTCAACTTAAAAAAGAAAAATCATATATTAAATATGACTGCCACATGATAAAGGTCTATAGTCAGTTATTGATACTAGTAAAAGACTAGAATTCAACAAGTTTTGGTATTTTAAAAGCTTTTCAGCAATGTTTAGCAAGGGAGATTGGGGTTTGATATGCAGTTTTCATGGTATGTAGCATATGTAGGAGTAATTAGATTATGGTTTATACTATTGTACTATGTACCATTTAACACATGACAAAGATAATATATGATCTTTAAGCTTACAGAAAATCACTTACCATCCCATGCATCATAGAGGTCACTGACAAAATAATCTATAAACCAAACCTACAAAAAAAAACACAAAAATAACACAGTTTAGTTTACATCTATTATGGAATGGGTTATGGCTGTGATAGCATAGCAAAGCAAAGTCTGTAGCAATCAAAATTGTAGGGGTACCACAGTAGGCTCAAATTAATAATGGCATTTGCTTATCTGTGGTTGAATGGAGCAACGTGAAGTATTACTGACTCTTAGTATCACTACTCCCTTGCATTGAATGCTTAACACCCACTCCCCTGCTTCTTGCCTTTCCCTTGTACACTTTATAGAGAGAGCTTAAGTATTAGACAAGATTTAGCATGACTGTGAAAAAGCTCATGGTACAATCAGTGCTAAGCATTCTTTGGAAACTGTTCTTGCTACAACCATGATGTTTTCTAGAATTTTGATCTGCCTTGCCTTGCCTTGACTGTGTCCCAAACATGTTTGTGTTGCAAGCTCTAAGAGCATATGCAATGCAAGTGCACTAGCTAAGACTCAAACTTTTAACCTTTAGACCTTGGTCTGACACACTAACTAGGCATTACGTAGTGTGACCAACAGGTGTGGGTACTAGAAGGTGCATTGCCAATATGTGAAAATTACCTGTGAGCGTGGTACATTGCAGGTTGCTCTGTCAAATACTGGCATCACTACTGGAAGACCTCGCCTCTTCTCCTCATCAGTCTGCACAAAATAAAATCAAAATCTATTACTCTTCATTAAGAAATACTTCAATTATGTGTCCTGCCTGATATACAAACCTGAGAAAAATACTCCTCAGCTATTCTTTCAGCCCATTCCTTACAGAGGTATCTTGGCCGAGCAGGGTTGGCGATGTCGGCACACTTTATTAACATTCTTTTAATTAGGGTGCGGTTCTCTGGGGTAGTCAATGCCGTAGTTGATGAAGTAGTGGAGTCTGGGGTACCACGCCCACTGTGCTGTTGAGGTAATTTTTAATAAAATATCTTGTGATTATTCTTTCAATGGGGTGAATAACAGTTATCTAATGGGGTGGTATTGGTGTAAAATAAAAGTAAAAAAAAATAATGCCTTTTAATATTGAGAGTGATATTATATGACCTTTTACATCACTCTGATTTTGATTCTTACATGTAGAGGTTCTCGATTGATAATAACAATAATCATTATCATCATCATCTTTATCCAACAAGGGTAACAAATAACCTTACAGTTATCTAACTTATGATCTAACTTCACACTTACCACTGAATGAACCTCATCCATACTTGACGACCGTCTTTTATTAATACTGTTAACAAACTTGGACAAGTGTTCAAAGTGTCGTGTCATCTCTGTGGCCATTACCATATCAATGATTGATTGACGCACTGTACGGAAGTCCTCTCTAAACACAAGACAAGACAAAATAGTATGTGAGTTCTTCATTTTGAAAAATTAACCTTAAGTTTGCAAGATTGAAATATTTTTATAAATTATGAGAATGTAATGGATGTATAAGATGAATACAGCAGATTTTACAGCAATCATCATGTTTACTGCCAGAAATTGTAAGGTTCTAATACAGAAACATAATCACCACTTGATATATCAACATGCGTCTATCAAAGATTGGTTAGAATTAATGGATTATAATAAAAACAAACAGTACAGATAACAATAGTATCTTTAAGGCTTTCGCGTGAATTAGACATCTAAAATGGAGTTTTTTCGGTTTACACGCGTGGAAGTTTACAGATAACAATTTGCTGATAGACATAATCAGCTAATGCGTTGCTATGTATGTTTCAACCCAATTCAAAACCTCTGGGAATAAGAACTTTTGTTCCATTACGTTTTCACGTGCTATGCAATAGACAAAGATTCTTATTCCCAAAAGATTTGAATTGGGTCGAAACGTACATAGCATTGCGTTAGCCGATTAGGTCTGTAACTCTCAGTGTGATGGTAACACTGCAACAAATCTGGAGCATTTTCATATCCACATTTTGATTGAATGACCATATTCCTACTTACACATCAAGACCACTAAAGATATTTGACTTCTCTTCTCTAGCCGTCAGCTTGAATGCAAGGGCTGCATGGTGGCTTTCAAGGACAGCTATGTCATTGTAAAGAATAGCCAGTTCACTCCCAGCATTACAAAGAAAGGAGTTTGTGTATCCTGGATGATCAACATCATGTACGATAGCAGCTATGAGAGATGCTGCTTCATCTAGAGGTTCTAAGACGGCCTGTAAACAGAACAAAAGTAATGGAATTATTTTTTCTTTTCAATCACCTTTTTCCCCCTTTCATTCTGTTTATTTCCCTTTCATTTTGTTTCTTTTTCATTCCATTTCTCTCCCTTTCCTTCCTCTTTGGCTCACACTAGCATAAGCACATCACTCCCCTTGACAGACACACCCATTATTTCACATAGGCATCCATACCATGATGCTCATGCTGTCAACTTACCTTGACTCTTTCCTTAGCCAGGAAGACAGCAGTGGCATGAAGTACATCTGCTGCATGTGTTGAGTTGTGGTAAGCATTTTTTCGATGATAATTAGCTTCTATTAACTGTAAATTACAATTACAGGTGTTGGTATTTGAAATTAGAAACTCATGCAAACCCCATACATATGTACATCAAGCATGCAAGGTAGGTGATAGTTGCACAGTCTAGTAGTGGTGTACAACCCCAACTCTCCCTAAATCCACCTCTCATAGTTGTGGTGGTGAAGTTGGTGAACTAAGATGAAATAGTTAGGTGAGCAAGGATCCTATAGCAGTAACACTTTCACAAGTAGTACAATATTCATACTTACACATATCGTATCCCACTATAAAGATATTATTAATCTTATTATTATCATTAAGTCCTGGATAAAAGCAGCAGGTAAAAACATCTAGTACCTACCTGTAACCAATTTTTCATAATTTCTTCAGTTATGTTCAGCCTTTCACAGACACGAAACTTGTTAAGGATTTTCATCCCTAAAAAGTACAGTGGTCTAAAAGGAAATATTAAGAGAAATAAGGAAATGAGAAGGGAGACAACAACCACTGATTATGGAAGACATCATTCCACTTCACTGGGATCAACAGCATAGGCATCATTTTATTGCAAATATTACATCAACATTAAACATCAGCAGCAGCAGCAGCAGCAGCAGGAACAGCAACAGCAACAGCAACAGCATCAGTATCATCACCATCATCATCATGATGCTCACCCAGCAGCAGCAGGAACAGCAACAGCAACAGCATCAGTATCATCACCATCATCATCATGATGCTCACCCAGCAGCAGCAGGAACAGCAACA